>CM065685.1:58403475-58413475 GCA_017654935.2 Phymorhynchus buccinoides
CAATGGAAATAGTTTTTTACTTAAATGTGGAAATAATCAAGGTAATTTATCATATATATATAATAATTAAAATAATAATTTTTTAAAAACCTCACCCACCCATCCCTTTTTGTGAATGTATTGTACACTTTTTTTGAAAATCAAATAATGAAATATTAATTTTTGCATCATTTTTCAAACTTCTATCTCCTTTCCTCCTTTTAGGCTTATCTCTATCTGCTCTACACAAAGAAACGAAATCTAGGTCAGCACTGTGTAGACGTTTGGATAACTAAAACCGACAATTAAAACGCATAATGCTTGATTCAGTAGAAGAAATGAAATACGCCTTTTATAATAACTAAAGGAACACAAAACAGTCAATGTCAAAAGGCAAATGAAACAAGATGGCGTCCATGTAAACTGGGGAGAAAACCGTGTAAGAACGTCATGAAGACGTCATCAAAAAGTGACGCTGGCCCACACACTTCCTGCCTCCCATGGTGCAATGGGGCTTTTGCAGTTTGGTCACGTGACAGAAAGTTGGGATAATTTTTGTTAAGCCCACCACCAAGAAGCATTCCGAGTGTACGGGTGGTAGACGACACTTGAAGTTCTGCCAAGTGGCATGCAGCAGAAAGGGCGGCGCAGTCATTCTCCCTCACCACGGGTGCTGGCTGACTTGGCATGCGGATGGGGCGACGTACGATGACTTGGATGATATCTGCAGCCGCTGATGCCGAGTAGATGCTCTGGGTACAACGGAGGTCAGGGCCTCTACTGGGAGGAATCACATCTGCCTGCAGAGACTGTTCGACTCGAAATGCGTCTCCCGCCCGTGTGTCGACGACACCAGCACCCCGGTATGGAGAAGGCCGCCCCGTGGTCCTGAAGACAGCCTTTGGGAAATGGGCTAGCAACCAGCAACCATGGACAAGCATAGCAGGTATTGGGATCAACGACCTATGGGCTGTCTCACAATGCTTCGACAACCTACAACAACCTAGTCTCACAATGCTTCCCGCAATGACGATGCTGATTCCACCCTAAGCATCAAGGACAGGAACAAAGCCCAGACTCGGACTCCGTCCGAATGATCCAGTTTCAGATGGGGAACCCCAACGTTCAAGGGTCCGCGATGTTACCGGAATCATCCACGACGGCTGTCACGTCTAGACCACTGTCTCATCGCCATTTCATCACCTTCATCCCCGGGAAGACCCAATCCTCAGGAATATCGTCCATAAGAGTCTACAACAGTCTGAGACAGCTGCACTGGCTCCCAGTTGACGCGAGAGTCGACTATAAAGTGGACACTCTTGCCTATCGTTATTTCGAAGACACTCTTCCTGACTACCTCTCTTCTCCCCTCTCTGCCTACATACCAGAACGCAACCTCAGATCAAGCAACCTAAAACTTCTCTGCAAACCTGTCACCAAGTACAAAACAGTTGGAAACAGATCTTTTCGTTTCCAAGCACCACACATCTGGAACAATCTCCCTTTCTCTCTCCGCAGCTCTCCATCTCTATATTCTTTCAAAACTGGCCTGAAGACGCATCTTTTCAGAAAATATATCTGTTAATTTCTGTCTGTCCATCCACTGTCAGTCAACCTTATAAATAATTCGTGTTGTATGTAAGTATTTTAAATGTGAGGTGTGTGAATGCCTTTGGCCGAGAGGACGTAAAACATTAATATTCGTTCGAGGCAGAGAATTGGGATTTGGGGTGTGGATGGCTGTTGGAGTCCTTACCAGAATCTGCTCGGTGAGGTCCCCCCAGTCATCGTTAAGGGTGGCGTTGACATGAAATGGACATTGTTCAGTGGGAGGCAATGGCGTTGACATGAAATGGACATTGTTCAGTGGGAGGCAAATGGAACAGTCGCCATGACAACGCTAGTGTCTAATTCATCCAAGGCTTAGTAATTTGGCCTGACATCAAAATACGTTCAGAGAAAGAAAGACAGAAAGAAACAATCACAGATACGGACACAGACACAGAGACAGACGGGGACACACAGACACATACGCGCGCGCACACACGCGCGCGCACGCACGCACACGCACACGCACACACGCACAGGTTAGCACGCACACAACACACACACACACACACACACACACACACACACACACACACACACACACACACGTGCGCGCATACACACGCTGCAGTTGCATACATCTTTTTTCTATCTAGCTTATTCACGTATAAGTTTCTGCTCTTGGTGTGGACCTCATTCATCTTAGAGTGACAGTTATTTGAATTATTTGCAGTCTTCAAAGGACACCAGAAATATCTCGAAAGGTGTAGAAGCACATAGCAACAGAGTTCACAACAAAATATTTCTTGGTGTGTCTGTCTATCTGTCTATCTTTCTGTGAGCCAGTGCGCGCGCAATTGAGATTGCGAAAGAGCGAGTGAGGGAGTGTACACATGTTGTGTACAGATACAGAGGATATGCGCAACTCTGTGTGTGTGTGTGTGTGTGTGTGTGTGTGTGTGTGTGTGTGTGTGTGTGTGTGTGTGTGTACATGTGTGCGTGTGCGTGCGTGCATGCGTGCGTGCGATAGATGTGCGTGACCTGTGGTGGGTGCGGTCTTCACAGCTTTGTGTGCGTGTGCGTGTGCGTGTGCGCGCGTGTGCGCGTGCGTGTGTGTGCGCGCGCGCGTGTGTGTATGTGTGTGAGAAATGTTTGAATTGTTAGGCCTCTGGCCCATAACAATAGATTTCACAAAAAGTATTATATTATATCGATGGCTTAGAGTCAAAACGGACTATCTTTAGACAGTCCATTGACTTATTAGTGATGTTATTGCAAACACTAAGAACTTGTATTAAAAACAAAGACTGCAACTAATATAAAATGAGGATTATGTTTCTATATTTCTGCAGTCTTTTTTTTAAGCAAGTTATTAGTTTTCGCAATATGTTCAATAATACGTCAATGGACTATCTAAAGATAATCCGTTTTGACTCCAAGCCATCGATATGAACAACAACATAAATACACAACTATATATTGTAGGCCTATATGATCAACAACCAATATAAAACAAAATTACACAAAACGTGTTGTTTATAAACACATCATATATATACAGACACTCAGCATACATTTATGAATTCTATTCGCAAGCCAAGAGCTTTATGAATAAGTAGTGACAGCTTAATAATAATGTTAGGGTTTTTATTACACAACATCAATGCGAGTCTGAACGATGTAGGATATTTATCATATTTTGCTGGAAGTAGTTCTCTTCTTAAATAATTATATTTTGGTATATTTTAAAAAAAAAGTGAATGAGAGAGAGAGAGAGAGAGAGAGAGAGAGAGAGAGAGAGAGAGAGAGAGAGAGAGAGAGAGAGAGAGAGAGAGAGAGAGAGAGAGAGAGAGAGAGAGAGAGAGAGAGAGAGAGAGAGAGGCAGACAAAATGAGATAAAGACAGACTGAGAACCAAATAGACGCAGACATATAACAAGATATCTGTTAGGACACGTGGAGAGAACTAACGGCCCTTGACATCTTTATGGGAATAATCTGTTAATTAACATAACCATACCGGTAATTAGAGGGCCTGTGGAATCCTAATTCAGTCAAGAGAACGTGGGAGAGTATCAGGAAGGGACATAATTCACAGCAACTACCAAATGACGTAACGAAGGTCAAGGTCAACGTGGATATACTACTGTACTAAGCAGTGTTCCAAACGACTACACGCCAGTCTACCAACATTCCAGGATTGGAGACTAACTCCAGAGATGAGAAATATTTAGTGGCTACAACTACAAGAAATGTAAAACTTCACAGGACCGAATCACAGACTTTTGAAGGGGGGGGCTTGAACCTTTTTTTAGGCCGGAGTCCAGTGTCCGCCTAGGCCCCGGTGGGGTGCAGGGGCAAAGCTCTGGTGGGGGGGTTCAGGTGGGCTAAGCCCCCGTGTCGAAAACGAGTTTTCAACATTTTAAAACTGTTTTGTGGCATCTCCTGTGAGCTCAGAACAGAACTTCTTAAGAGCGTTGACAGCCGAGGGGAGGGGGGGGGTTGGGGGGTGCTGCAGCACCCAAAGCACCCCCCCCTAGATCCGGCCCTGCTTCAACGTCAAACTTCAAGGTCAAAGTCAAGGGACCTCTTCTCAGTATTCCGGATTATACACACACATAAAATTATATCTCTCTCCCTCTCTTCCATCAACTTCACTTATTTCCTTGTCTGTCATTGATAGTATAGTAATTATTATATTATTGCTCATCCGCATGTTTATTTTCTTTTGAGTGTATATGCCTTAATAGTGTCTTGATTACTTTTCTATGTTACGTTATGTAAGTATGTTTTGTTGTATTTTCCCCCTCATTTTTTTATATTACAAAAATTTATTACACAAAAAGGTTAAATAATTTGAAGTGATTCAGTCCAGTGGTTCACAGAGTATCATTGGGACATACACAATGAGAAAAAAGACCGAGATGAACTTATAATCCTTCGACCAGCATGCATGCTGGGGCAAAGCAATGACAATTTGATTAACGTCCTCCGGCCTGGAACAGGCACATGTGGGACATTAACAGGTATAAACATGGTGGGACGATCATGGAGGTACTGCAACACCAGGAAAGTCCCGAATGTTTAAACGATGAAGACATTAAGCCGAAGCTTGATGGGGAAAAGGAAAAGAATATACTGTGAACACACTAGTGACGAACACACACATACGCGCACGGTGTGTATGTGTGTGCGTGCACGCGTGTGTGTATTTTGCAAGCGAGCGCACGCGCGTGTGTGTGCATGCGTGCTTGCGCGCGAGTGCAACACCCCCTCCCCACCGCTGCTGCCTAACCAGAATTTTTTTTCTTCATATAAATATAATATAATTATTATAGGGGAAGACGGGGTAAAAAGCGCATGGGCGGGTAAGAAGCCCACCTCAATTATCTCATGAAATGAAGCAAATTTCAGTCTCATTTTGCCCATGAGACGAGCGTTAATGTCTAGCATTCGTCTCATGGACAAATTTGACTGAAATTTTCTTTATTTCATGATATAATTGGGGTGGGCTTCTTACCCGCCCATGCGCTTTTTACCCCGTCTTCCCCTATAAATACACGCGATTTTAAGAAATGTAAAGATTTTATTTTACGCCACAAACAATTTTTTTCTGTCTAAAACCTTGATATTCCGACGAAGCTTCTTGCAATTTCAATATTACATAGACATCATGATTTCTTTGCAAAACTGAAGTGACAAAGTTATTTGCTGGCTTGAAATGAATCTGTATGAAAAAGTCTGACGCAATTTGAGTCGAAATGACCGAAATAATCAGTTGTTGCTGTCCGTCCGTGCCATTTCCGCGCATAAAGATGTCCAGCTTAAATCCACATTCACGTTTTCCCGACGGCACGGCAGCTTTTTAGTCGTTGTCGTCCTCTTTTCTGTGACGAAACCCGAAGTTTTGAATCCATCCAAACGGAAACGGTACAAATAATTTTCTGTTTGAAAGAGATGGTACGTACCCTACCTTGACTATCCCGCCCCCCCCCCCCCCCACCGCATCCCCCCCCCCGCCAAACCTGACTCCCCCCCCCACCCCCCCCCCCCCCCCCCCCCCCCCCCACCCCCCCCCCCCCCCCCCTCTTTCCATAGCTGACCGAGGCATTTTTCTTCTCAGATTTCATGGTGCCGTCCCTATTTCGTGGACAGCAACGGCAGAATTCGCTACATGCTCCGAAAACTCCTGCCGTCGGTGCTGTCGGCGGTGCCGGTGACTTGCGCTGCCGTCTCGTGTCTTAGGGATTCAATCAGTAGAAATTTAGTTTGAGCGATTAACACGACATAATTGTTGCCTTTGTCGCTGCCGTCGCCGCGCCGTTTCTGTGCATGAAGATTTCCAGCTTTAGGCTATAATGTGTGTGTGTACGTAATCATTCAGAGACAAGCAGCCGCTATAATAACTTTTCTTCTTTTGACCCGTCTGGCGAACCATACCTTGCCTGCCACCCAAGACCGTAACTGACAAGACGAGTTGACATGTACACGACTGGGTGAAACTGTGTGCGACATCTATATGGTGTAACACCATCACACGCTTATGCATATAATTTCCCAGAGGCACACATATGGCTCAAGAATGTGACATTTTTCATCTTTTGTTTTAAAAGTAAGTATGTTAGACTTTAAGAGGCTTTGATGTTGCATGGGTCTATGCACAGCGCAGCTGTGTTCAAATACGTTTTGTTTCATAGCATGCGTGCTTCTTTCTCTTTCGAACGGTTTCTGACAATTCGAATATCTAAAAAGACATAAGACTCCAGAAAAAAACTTTACTGTCATAGAACCGAAAGTTAATTGATACAATAATGCAGGAAACAATTCATATTGCTGGAATAATAACTGCAAATTATGACTATTATCGTAAATCTATTAATTCGTCCCTAATTATTAGCCTAAGTTATGCAGTCTATAATTAGGAATTTTAACTGAAGCTTAAACAACTTTTTGCACACCATCATGTTTCTTCGAAAAATGCCTTTCTCGTCTGAATCCACATAGCCGTGGATATCAATGCATGTTTCAATCGTCCTATTTCAATGTTGTTGCTTTGTTAGCGCGCACGGAAGGTTCTCTTTCAGCCAAGAGAATATGTTCAGCCCGAACCACTGGATCGGTTGTCATTACGCTATTAATTCCTTATCACAATCGCAATGGTCGAGTTAGCTACTGATTTCACCGCCAGGTGGCGACAAACGGGGGCTAATCCTAGTGATATTCTTTGTTGGGGACGAGAGAGAGAGAGAGAGAGAGAGAGAGAGAGAGAGAGAGAGAGAGAGAGAGAGAGAGAGAGAGAGAGAGAGAGAGAGAGAGAGAGAGAGAGAGAGAGAGAGAGAGAGAGAGAGGAGAGAGAGAGAGAGAGAGAGAGAGGAGAGAGAGAGAGAGAGAGGAGAGAGAGAGAGAGAGAAGAGAGAGAGAGAGAGAGAGAGAGAGAGAGAGAGAGAGAGAGAGAGAGAGAGAGAGAGGCGAAGAGAAACAAAGTGAAATCAGCAGCTGAGTCGTTCGCTTTGTTCGCATGGGAAAAACAAGCCAGACTGGTATGTTCTGAACTTAGGCTATATACTATATAGTATGAAAGGTTCTCAGAGTCAATGGCAACACTTCTACTAGGGCCTAACTAAAGCTTTAATATTTGGTCCTTCAAGATAATACAGACTGAAACTGGCAAGAGGGGGGGGGGGGGGGGGGGGGGCTGTGGCACTGTGCAGTGTAAAAAGTGATTAGGTGTGACTTATGTATTTGGTCATTTTGGAGACGACGTTAATAGGTCACAGAGGCTGTCTCTGTGATAATTCGGGTTGCTCCCACCTGGAGAGTGCGTCGCAGCCAGAGAGGCGCGCTACCCATTTTTTAATTTGCATGCGATTTTTTGTGTGACTTATGAGGAAAGGAAAGAGGGGTGTGTGTGTGTGTGGTAATTTATGTTTGTCGTGAACTCCAAATACTTCTATGATTGGTTGACATTAGTCTGAAGTTGGAGCTAATAATAAGTGAAGGCTGTATCAGTGCATGTTGGATGGGCGGTATGAATGGGTTTTCTGCAGTCATGGAAAACCCTGTGAAGCTCAGTCTTGACTGAATGATTGTGATTCTCAAAGTAGGGGGAACTTTTTAAAACGGTCTCTCCGAGCTTCAACCTCAGGGATATGTTGGTCTTTAGTTTAGTTTCCTCAGCGACAATAATTATTTCAGCTTAATAATAATAATTTTTTTTATAAATAATAATTTATTTTCTATAGCGCTAAATTTCAAAAACTCAAAGCAAGCTCAAAGCGCTTTACAAACTTACATAAAAACATGCTACATGAAGTAAAAACAGAAAGGCAAACATGACATGCACTTCATAGGAGCATTAACATACATGAAATCACAATACAACACACACACAATGCCCAACGCATTTATATGATAACCGAACAGATAAAAACTAATTTACTAAAACATAGCAAAAATATAAACACAAACTTCATAGGATTATACATAAAAGCACGGGTAATATTACTCACAAAGCCAAGCTAGACAATGCACTCATAGACAACCAAATAGATGTAAGCTTGCACAATAATGCACACTTCGTTTAGTTTCTGACCCTCTTTCTCTCCATACCCCTAGGTGCATGTATAAGCGTTCAACTGTTCTTCGGCGCTCTTTTGATGTTCTAGGACCGACCGCCAGGAACAAACTTCCTCTCTCTCCCTCCGTCAGCGACCGACCCTCTCTGCTTTCAAATCAAACCTCAAAACCCTCCTGTTCCCCCAGCAATGAAGCCCGCTCTCTCTTTCTCGTCTTTCTCTATTTCTCCCTCGTTTTTAGACGCTGTGTCTGTGTTGTCCTGCCTTGTATGATTTAAGAAAACGGTACATTTCGCAAAAGTTCTACAATCATCCAAACCAGTTTTGTTTTGGCTTACTCTTTGTTTCTACAAAATGAGAGAACTGTAAGAAATATGTCCATTTATTGGCATAAAGCTTTACACTTAAGATCAGTTATGATGTCATGACATATATTAACCTGGTTAACATTATTATATTATGTAATATGTTGCATTTTGTTTGTTCTGTACCCCCTTCATGAGGGGCAAAGGCCTAAATGAATAAATAATTGTCATTGTCATTGTCTCGTTTTTAGACCAGTTTCTGTCATCTACTGTTTTAAGTCACAGTATGGGGAGCCGTTTGCACAAAACCCTAGATAAGAGATATCAACAGTTTCAAAACACTTGCTAAGAGATATCAACAGTTTCAAAACCCTAGATAAGAGATATCAACAGTTTCAAACCCTCACTAAGAGATATCAACAGTTTAAAACACTGACTAAGAGATATCAACAGTTTCTACCGTGAAGCCGTACACATTTGAAATGAGATAACATACAGAAAATACAAAAAGATCTTGTTACCGTTGTTACCGGAAAGCAACTCTGCAGAAGAGGTGGGTGAGGTCACAGACCCACGTATCACGCTAGTAGCAGTAGGCCTACACTTTCTTTACAGCTTTAGGTCAGGTCAGGCTTTTAGGACATCTAGGCCTCACGGCCTCTTGATGTGCCCTTTCTTTTGATGTTCTTTAGATTTTGTTTTGTTTTCAAGATTGGCATTGGCATAATACCAAAGATATTCTAAAAGGTAAGATGGATTACTTAAAAGCTCGGCGAACCGGGCTGATAGAGTTATCGTTAGTGGGGACAGTACACTATTCACAGTGGAGGCTATCCAAAAACTCGGACTGGAACTTGAACGGAGAATTCAACTGGCCTATCGATGTGTAAAATGTGTCACGTTTCAAAGGGACAAAACCAGTGTTTCTGTCCTCACTACTCATATAGGGAAAAATGACCGGATGTTTATCTTCCCCTGTACAGTCTTTGATAATACTAACTCAGTACAGCAGAATACAATCGGAATTTTTTTATAACCCTTGATATCTCTTATCTAGAATTTTAACTCTTTTATACAAACCTGCGCTCCTCTCGTCGCAGGGCAATGCGCACAATCGTTTATACTTTACTAAGGTAACGGGATATAGTGAACTTTAAAAATTCATTTTAGGTTAAAACAAAGTTGATATCTCTTATCTATTGGCAGGTGGCTGCCGGTTGGGACCTTAAAATTTTCGCTATTATGAGTGTGCCTGGATACAAAGCTCTTAGTTAAAGTGTTTTGAAACTGTTGATATATTGTGTCTTATCACGTTTGTATCTGTTTACCATTATTTAGAAAATAATTTTTTGGCAAACTATGCAAATCGGCCAGTACAGAACGCTTGCAAAGGGAAGCAACTGGCCAGCATGGAATGAGTTAATAGCTGTCAATATCTCTTAGTGTTTTGAAACTGTTGATATCTCTTATCTATGGTTTAAAAACTGTCGATATCTCTATAGTGTTTTGAAACTGTTGATATCTCTTATCTATAGTTTTGAAACTGTTGATATCTCTTATCTAGGGTTTTAAAACTGTTGATATCTCTTATCTA
>CM065685.1:58415975-58515975 GCA_017654935.2 Phymorhynchus buccinoides
ACTGACAACAGAATTGGCATTATAGCAATAGAGTGACGAAACCAAGCCTTTCTTCTTCTAAAGACTGGGGCAAATACAACAGAAACAAAGATTGTTAGCATTAAATCCACAAGTTCTGGAGCATGCAATCCACCAAAAATGCATCACTTACTATTAAAAGTGATGATGCAATAGTGAGTCATATTGACAAACTGTTCAAGTTAAATATCTTCACACACGATAATCCATCAAAATACTATTGACTGAAGGTCTATTACCATGCCACAAGAAAACCAACAGAGATTGTTCTTCTTCAAATCTGTTGGTTTTTAAATCCTCGTTAATTGGTACGTGCAGTTTTCTTAAACACACAAATAAACCTTTCATAATAAAACCATTAAAGGCCCCTCAAGTTTTTGACACAAATTGAACATATCCGCCGTAAAATATCCGTGATCCATGGTGTAGATTCTATGGAGTTGAAGTCTCACGCCATGTCTGTTGAAAGCCACCAGTCTCAACATTTAGTTGTTAACATGCAAGCCAAATTCTGATGGTGCTGCATGGAACCAAAGCTGAGCGCCACAATTCACAAGCTGGACAAAAAGTACCACAGCTTTACAACTGTAAAGCTTACCCCAACACAGTGTACATCATCTCTTATTTATTTCTGTCAACCACTAATCTCCATAGTCAGTAAAAGTGCCCGAATTCTCTCTCCGAATGTGACTGGCATGCGTTGAACAGAAAGCACAATGACGATTGTTGTTCTTTGAAGGGCGGAGACAAAGACAGCCCAGTGGTCGTCTGAAAGCAGGACAGCCCTAAGTCACACACGGTGTGGTTGGTGATGATTAGCACACACGTTACGAGAACCACCTCACCGGTAGTCTACGACAAGGCCTTCAGATCATTCCCATCATCATTCTACGTACGCCAGTCATATTTATGTTTACTGACATAGGTCATTGACTCTGTTACAATGTCTGGCACTCTGAGAGCTTCGCACTGCTCTTGAAAGGAAGCGTTCATTTCTCGGAATGGCTCTAAGTTTCAATGCAGTCGTATTAACTCTGCACGCGCACAATTATTTCTTGTAGTTTGTAAAGGCACCGAACTCCAACATTATCCTTTGCTAATTTATGCCCCTATTTATAGAAGGACTTGATGTATTTCGGTGTTGATCTCAGGCGGTTCTATGCCGTTGGAGGACCAATAATCTAAGCAAGAATCATGAACGTGTATGTAGGCTAATAATTAGGTGCAACTTGTTAGAGGCATGTTGTGGCACAAAATGATACTTTGAAAACCGAGGTTTAAAAGCATTTCCAGAGATTGATCTAGGCCTACAACACACTCCAAATATTCTTTACTTGTTCAAATGATCAACAACATAAAGCCCTAAACTCAAACGTTGATACTCACAAAATGACAGGAGGCTGAGCATACGAACAGTTGCAACTCATCTATAATCAAAATCAGCCGGGTTGTTTTTCCTTCCAAACATAGGCTACTCATGATCATGATATTGGCCTATTGTACTGAGGACTTTCGCGTCTTAATGTTCACAGACCTGCACACATGTACAGATCGTTGATATACTCAATGAAGATAATCTGTTTGTAGCTAGAAACTATCCACACCTTAGTCACACTTCTGCGCTGCCGAAGTAACAGAACGGTCTAGTTGATTGTCACATTAATTCCCCAGCCCATCTGCAGCGGGTCACAGCACTACACTACACGGGTCCTTAGCTGTCCACACCTATGTCTCCCAGCTTGTCTGCTGCACGCTGCCCTTTCTTCGGGACTCCCTCTCACTGACAGCCAGCATGGCGGATGATGGAGCGGCTGTCCCCCGTCATGTCACCCCCCTCCCCCCCCCCCCCCCCCCCCCGTGTCCGACACAAACGGCCGACAGGGGGCCACGCACTTCTGGTGACGTCACAGGCGCCATGACACCATTCCCTGCCTGGTCCACATCAAAGAAATAATTGACTGTCTAGTGGCTATATCTCTGGCTCACACACCCTTGACATCTCAACTGGACGATGTTACGTTCTTTTTGCGATACAAAATTGGTTTTGATATTCAAATTCTACACACTGACAATGTGACTTGTTCAGAACGCAGCAGTTATTGTGTGAAAGTGGATACTCTGATAGTAGTCATTAGTGTTAGAGGTGTCCCCCCAAAACCCCCCACACAAAAACGATCAAACTATGGTACATATTTCGCACTCGTACTATGTGTTGCAGCCACAGGGTCCAATTTACGTATGGTCCAGATCCATCCAGGGTACTGAAAACCAAGACAGCTCCGTTTATAGTTGCAATAAATATAAAATTAGTCGAAAAGGCATGTACTTAGGTTACACGTTCATTTTGTGAATGGCTAATGTGAATGATTTATTTATCCTAAACTAACTTTATTGTAGGTGTGCAGCAGGCATAACATAACCAAGCAACAGCATCATCGTCAACAATAAAATCTCTAACAACAAACTAGACTCAGAACCAAGCAAGCACTGATTCAAATACAAATGCTATCACGTCCTTTCCTGTCAGTGTTTGTCTGTAATAGGGCATTTGCCGCGTGGCGGCAACCTTGAATTTCACTGAGTTGAATTTAGAGAGTTGAATTAGAAAGGTCAGCGTAACTCGGGCAGAACGAGCGCGGGCAAATTAGTAGTCTAGTATAGAGAACGAACATTCGTGGCAAATGCCCTATTCCGTTGGTCACCATTAGAGTATAAGTTTTAGAATGAGACAGTATTTTAACCTCACTATGAATTGTTATTACATATCTTCGGAAACATGAAACAAGTTCGAAATGTTACGCATGGGTACTCTCATGCTTATTTAACAAGCATGTTGTTCGTTTGTTAGTACCCTTTGCCCCCCCCCCCCCCTGCCCCCCTGACCCCCCACCCCCCCCTGCCTTTTTGTTTTTAGTTGTATGCTATTATCATCAACAATTGCTTACAAACTTTTTTTATGCATCATTATAACAACTCTCTAACCACTCCCATGTAGGCCTA
The DNA here is from genome assembly GCA_017654935.2 of Phymorhynchus buccinoides. Taxonomy (NCBI): domain Eukaryota; kingdom Metazoa; phylum Mollusca; class Gastropoda; order Neogastropoda; family Raphitomidae; genus Phymorhynchus; species Phymorhynchus buccinoides. Next base: position 58,418,994 of record CM065685.1, read on the forward strand.
TTGCTCAGATTCATTCACCTGTAACTCAAGTTAGACACCGAGCGAGAGAGAGAGAGAGAGAGAGAGAGAGAGAGAGAGAGAGAGAGAGAGAGAGAGAGAGAGAGAGAGAGCAAGAACAAGAACAAAGTTTTAATGAACCGGGCCATCTGCCCATGTCGAAGGGAACAGTGGGAAGGGGAAATTGTTAAATCAAACCCCAAAAAGGGGGAAAATCCATAACACAAGATATTAAGTAAGTATTAGGGGATCCTCATAGAAAAAAAGAAGGAAAAATGTTATAAAAAATAAGTAAGGTTCAAGGCCTAATGTTATATTATATATCCTCATAGGCCTAATGTTATCATTACTACATCTGCGCAGATCATAAAGCGTGAGAGAGAGAGAGAGAGAGAGAGAGAGAGAGAGAGAGAGAGAGAGAGAGAGAGAGAGAGAGAGAGAGAGATTGTGAGAGGAGAGAGAGTCACAGAGAGAGAGAGAGAGAGAGAGAGAGAGCACCCTTGCAAGTCACCCATCAACCCTGCAAGTAGGGGGATTCCCAAGATGTCGACCATGGTGAATGCGTAGTTGAGGAATGCCTCAGAAGTGCCTTCTGATGTGTTCATTCAAAATTCAGAGCTACAAGGCGAGCAACACAAACGATTTACTATGATTTAGAATAATAATAATAATAATAATAATAAGCTTCAGGCAATCAGCCAGTAGATAATCATTTGCCTGGTCTGCTCAATATTGTGAGGTAAGGACAGGCCTCTGATTAAAACCCTTTCACCGCCAATGTCGCATTTTAGCACCACGATGGCCTAATTTAACACCCATTTCACTAAAAGGCATCAAATCGGGGCCTGTTATCCAAAGACCCTATTTTCATAAGTTTGGGAGGTAAGGATAGGCCTAATGCTATACATGTCACAGAGGAATTCGCAATATTGCAGATATTTTTTTTTCTTTACCCAGTTAAGTTTAATGGTATTTTTTAGCTGAAACATGGCTGGTGGCGAAAGGGTTAAAAAAAACCACCATGTAGTTTAATTGTTCCACGTTGGAATACTGTTGATAATTTTATGGCTGGCAACGAACGTTTACTGTAATGTCTTTTACTATGAAGGAACATACAAAAATAAGAAAGTTGGCCGTCAACCTGGTATTAGAGTACCTCCAGGATAGACCCACTATCTTTACACATATAGAAATGTTCCATATACATCTGCACCAGATCGGATGACGTTAAACTCATCACAGAGGTAAAGGCCTGATTTACGGGAGTCTTTTGTTTACACTCCGAGGGTGTAGTAGTGATGTGGTGAATGAAGGTGCCAGACCAATGGTCAACTTAGGACGCTCATTTCACCGCCAGGTGGCAATCAAACCAGTAGGGGCTTAGCGCGTGATATTCTTAGTTGGGGGTAGTAGAGAGAGAGAGAGGGGGGGGGGAGATGAGTCCCTCTCTCTCTCTCTCTCTCTCTCTCTCTCTCTCTCTCTCTCTCTCTCTCTCTACCCCCAACTAAGAATATCACGCGCTAAGCCCCTACTGGTTTGATTGCCACATGGCGGTGAAATGTTCGTCCTAAGCTGCTTATTATGCTTCACTGAACGTTCAAATTATATTATAACAATATATTTTTTATTAAGAAATATGTGTGTTATTTGTTCCAAGGTAAGAGTATTGCGATATTCGATCATGTTAGGCCTATCGCTATTATATGTTTGCCTTGGTCAAAGCAAGTTTTGTAAAGAGTATATGTCCTAATGAATGAATAAAATAAAAAATCTGTTTAACGTCCTCCGGTCTGGAACAGACACATATGGGTCATTAGTAGATATAAAGATGGTGGGAACGATCATGGAGGCAATGCCCGGAGGCTGTGCAACACCAGTAAAGTCCCGAATTGTGAACAATACAGATAAGTATAATTAGGGTCCTAATGAACGGTTTATACTAGGTTCGGCTATAGCCAATTCAGTAAGCCTGTTGCAGTAAGACCTTTACATAGCCTACATGGCTTTTAACGTTGGTTAAAGTTAGCCCGAAGGTGTGACCAATGGACGATGAAGTGAGAGTGAGATATGCGTGAGAAAAATAATGTTGTAGTAATGAAAAACATCACTGCATAGCTAGCTTAACGCTGATTATTTTCACATTGATTATTTTCTTTCTGTTGTGAACAACAACTTATCTCAATCTACGAGGCCTTCGCACTGCCTTTAGTGCTGCAGCTTTGGTGTTAGTTGGCCTTTGCGGGTCCTCTCCATTGCCAGCTGTCGTCCCGAAGCCCTCTTCAGTGGTCGAGAAAGTAAGGATGCCCTCTGGGAAAGGCTGTGTAATGTAATTTCCCAGAGAATTTTCAGTATAAAGCCTCATTGCTGTGAAAAGCGTAGGCCCTACTATGGTAAGAAAGTAGGCTTCGTCAGTGTATGATCTACTATAGGACATAGGCATTTCAGGATTGTCTTAAAGAAAGGAAAGTGGGGGGGGGGGGGGGGGGGGTAAGAAAGGAGGGAGGGTACCGGTTACGGTTTTAACAGCCATCCATCTTGATATGACTGGGCGGTCCTGTGACGGCGAGACGCCACTCCACGTCACCGATTATACACAGAGCAGCCTCGATACAAAGCGTTTTGCTGGAGTCTGTATGAACATCAAAAAGTCGCCTGCTTTCCTTACTCCCATTCATGGTTTTAGTCCACGTAGTACACAATTAAACGTTGGCTGTTTGGCGACAGAGCACGCTATAAAAGTAGCTATGTTGGTTTATTTTTCTTTATCTCTCCTTTTCTTTGTATGTTTGTTTCGGAGACTACTAAATTTGCAAGGGAAAAGAGAGAAAGGCCAGGGTCTGGGATCAGCATTAATGAAGAGAGAGAGAGAGAGAGAGAGAGAGAGAGAGAGAGAGGAGAGAGAGGAGAGAGAGAGAGAGAGAGAGACAGAGAGAGAGGCAGAGAGAGAGAGAGAGAGAGAGGGGGGGGAGACAGAGGAGATACAGAGAGAGAGGGGGAGAGAGAGAGGCAGATAGAGAGAGAGAGAGAGAGAGAGAGAGCGGTACCTAGCTGGCTGGGTCATTCTCTCGCTTGGCGCATCATCACTAAATTTGCAAGGGAAAAGAGAGAAAGGCCAGGGTCTGGGATCAGCATTAATGAAGTAGAGAGAGAGAGAGAGAGAGAGAGAGAGAGAGAGAGAGAGAGAGAGAGAGAGAGAGAGAGAGAGAGAGAGAGAGAGAGAGGCAGATATGGAGAGAGAGAAAGAGGGAGAGAGAGACAGTGGCAGATACGGAGAGAGAGAGAGAGAGAGAGAGAGAGAGAGAGAGAGAGAGAGAGAGAGAGAGAGAGAGAGAGAGAGAGAGAGAGAGAGAGCGATACCTAGCTGGCTGGGTCATTCTCTCGCTTGGCGTAACATCACGTTGGGGGCCAATCAGCAGAACCTAGCTGTCTGTCTTCTTCTGTCAACTTTCTTCTTTTTTATCTCAGTAGTAGTACCTCGGTGCGCATTTCTGCAGACCCCCCTAAAGTAACAGCGACAGAATAGTCAACAGTGACGGTGGATGCTATATTTAGATGGATTATCAGCAATTTTATCCAACCATGCAACACCCGTTGCGCATGTGCGGAGCTCAGAGTTGCGTTATCAACATCCGGAAGTTGTAGGCCTATGCCATGGTTCATGGACCCATGCATGGATGCAATGTTTGTAGTGTCCATGCTTGATGGAAGGAAGGAAGGCAGATATGTTAAGTAAACTGTAATGAAAGGTAATCCATTGAAACCAGTAGGGGTAACAGACTGGTGTAGAAAACTTGCTGAAACGACACGTTGGTTTTTCTTTCTTAAAAAAACCCCCAACTTCCAGAGATTTGAATTTTGAACTTTGTACAAGATGCCTGCCCCAGAATACAAATCTGGTGGAAAGAGAAGAAAAAAAAAGAAACCCCGGATTATCCCGCATGTCCACTGTGTTAGGGTAAAAAAGAAACCCCGGATTATCCCGCATGTCCACTGTGTTAGAGTAAAAAAGAAACCCCGGATTATCCCGCATGTCCACTGTGTTAGAGTAAAAAAGAAACCCCGGATTATCCCGCATGTCCACTGTGTTAGGGTAAAAAAAAACCCCGGATTATCCCGCATGTCCACTGTGTTAGGGTAAAAAAGAAACCCCGGATTATCCCGCATGTCCACTGTGTTAGGGTAAAAAAAAACCCACCGGATTATCCCGCATGTCCACTGTGTTAGGGTAAAAAAACAACGGATTATCTCGCATGTCCACTGTGTTAGGGTAAAACAAAAGTAGGCTAACTGAAACCACGAACCCTGAGCTCATAAATAGCAAACAGAGACCGTGGCCGAGCATTCCCATTCTCTGATTCTGCTTCACAGAGAGTAATAAGTCATGACCAGCAACAGTTGAGTCTTCACGGCTGACTTTATTATCATACGATGTATGTATGATATGTATGTATGCCTGTACCGTGTCGACTCCGAAAATGACCGCCATACAACATTGCAGACAAGACAGCTGCTTTTTTGGCGGTCTGGGCTGCGAACAGACCATTGGTGACCCAGCGCCACGAAAGGGACATTAAGTCGTTGGGCTAGTTTATCACAACAGGCTTGCAAAGTCAAAAATCTCATTTAAAAAAAATCAATTTTGAATTATGGGTATTTTTGTGCTCTCTAGCATCTTATCTTTCATATGCATAAAGGATAACCTGTAACTGTTCTGTAAATATTACAAAAAGTGCTTTAAAATTAGTATGTTGATGCATTTTCTTTGCACAGGCTAGACTGTGATTTCTCCAAAAGGCAGATAGTCACAATACCAACTTTAAATGCTCATAACTCTGCAGCAAGAAAGGATACAAGAATGATTTTTATGTCATTAGAAAGAACGATGCCTGCAGTTTCTAACTGTACCATTTTCTCAGAATGGTCAATTTGACACTTAATGTCCCTTTCGTGGTGCTTGGTCACATTTGCCACGTGAGAGTGACCTTGGATTTCAATTAAAGGGTGTAGCCAGGCTCTGTTGGCTGACGTAGGGAAAACTCTGACGGAAGACAGCAAATGAGGGGGGTCTATTCTATTCTACAGGAACAGAAGATGTTGAAAGAAGATGAACAAGCCCCAATCCATACAATACAGTTATTGCCCGAACACGTTAAAACTAATGTCACAGTGCTGTTGTTTGGTAGTCTAAACAAAAATCAAACAGAAAATATGCAAATATTTTCTACAGTCTGTAGATTTATTCAGATATCCAAAAGGTTTGTTATTGATTAATTACTTCCCTGTGATCGATCAGCTTTAAGCGAATTCGATTTATTCGAGGTCACGTGGACTTGTGGTCCTGGCTGAAAATAATGCTGAGAATGTGCTTGACACGGAATCACAAATGGTTTCATAGTTTTGGGAGTTATTAAATGCCTCCTGCACCCTCAATTTCAATTTCATTTCATTTTCAATTTCTATGTTATTTGTTCTTGTTGCTGCTTGCTTGTTCGTGTACACTTGTATGCTATCATTTTCATTATCATGTTCTGTTCCATTCTCTTATTACTTATGGCAGCCAATATTGTATAATCTACTTGTGTTTGAGCGCCTTGTATAAGCTTTAAGCTTGTTGTGCTCGTTCTCATTTGTTTATGTTGCTGCTTTACTATGTGTTACTCAATAAAAAAAAAATCGTTTAAACCAAAGAAGATGAAGTGGAAGAGTGATTATTACATTGGCTGTGGGGGTCCCTCCTGTTCATGTTTCCCACCCATTTCTGCAGCCGAGTTGGATCTTTGAAAGGAAACCTGTGAGATGTGTAGCATGACCCGGTACTTTAAAAAAAAAGTATAATAGTAGAGAATCCTTTACACAGAGGACACCCGAAAAGTTTTGGGGCAGTGATCGTTTAGAGGGTCCACTAAGCACCCCCCACACCCACACACACCCACACCCACCCACCATCTCCCTGCACTTTCAGACCAATCACAATGGAAGGAATGTGCAAAAATTACAACAAAAATTTAAAATCTTTAAAAATCCGCATGAGATCGAATGTACCAATCCACTCGAACTCATCAACACAGATAATCAAAATCATCAAGATAAATCAAAATAAAGTGCAGAAAACGCATGGAAAATATTACAACACTCAAATTATCTGCTTACTAGACAGCGCAGTGCTATGAAACTCTACGGAGAGCTGGATAACAGAGGGTCTTCACAGAAGACTGCCCCCCACCCCACCCCCCACTTAATCAAGTGTCTCAGCAATGAAGTTGTTGCACTCTAAGGGGGCCGGGCAGCATACAGGACATAGCTCTGGGTGCCCCACTGCTGTGGCCGGTTTCCTGGTGTTGCACTGCCCCCCACCCCACCCCCCACTTAAGTGTCTCAGCAATGAAGTTGTTGCACTCTAAGGGGGCCGGGCAGCATACAGGACATAGCTCTGGGTGCCCATCTGCTGTCGCCAGGTCACAGTAATATCGGGACTTTCCTGGTGTTGCACTGCCTCAAGGGCAGTTGTTGCACTCTAAGGGGGCCGGGCAGCATCAGGACATAGCTCTGGGTGCCCCACTGCTGTTGCCGGTTTCCTGGTGTTGCACTCTAAGGGGGCCGGGCAGCATACAGGACATAGCTCTGGGTGCCCCACTGCTGTGCGGTCCTCCAGGATCGTTCCCACCATCTTTATATCTACTAATGTCCATATATGTGTCTGTTTCAGACCGGAGGACGTTAAACAGATTTTTCTTCTGTCGCCACTTTACAACAAAAAAAGACACAAGCTTTTGCTTACTTTGCAAAATTGAGGCAACGAGGTTTGTGGTGAACTCCCCAGTGCTTTCATGGACTGGAGTCTTAAGGGCCTGCTACACTACATACGATTCGATGTGATTCGATTGTGACGATCGATGCGAGTCATATGATTCACGCAAAATAGTTCCGTCTAAAAACAATTCTACTACTTTCGCTCTACGTACTCAAGTAGACCCGATGCACGAATTTCCCGTGAATCACGACTCACATCGTCACAATCGCATCGTATTGACAGTGAATCGTATGTAGTGTAGCAGGCCCTATATATTCAATGACAAAAGCAGATGAAGAAAGCTCCGGCTGGATCTAACTAAAAGGGAACATAAAAAAAAGACTGCAAAAAGTTTGATTTAAAAAAAATATGTTCTTCTTCTTCTGCGCCCCAGGGCCATATTAAGGCCACAATGGGTACGTATGTGTCCGTTTTCTAATTTTCACTGGTCTCCCTGCTGCATTCAGCCGACACATTCCGATTTCGGGGGAGCTCAAAGGAGAACACTATATGGAAGATGTTTTTGGAAAAAGGCAGGGGAATGGGCCAATATCAGAAAGATAGTAGATGACACAAAGCAAGGAAAAAGGCAGAGTCAAAGAGAGTGACAGATTAGAGGAAGCTACAAGCACAAAACTTCCAGAAAGTTGGGGGAACTATTTGTATGGAAGACCCCCCGGTATCCCCATCGGAGTTTTCAATATCAATTTAGGTGAGCAAAATCGTGTTGTTCGGACATTTACTGTAACACCAAAAAAATCTTAGAAAGCTGCCGGTGTAGCATTCTCAAATTGGATTTGTTCTCAACGTGTCTGCGCATGTGCGAAATCGATCATGACGTACAATCATATTTTATCTTTTGTGTATTCGACACTAAATTGATCCTAACCCTATCCCTAACCCTATTCCTAACCCTATCCCTATCCCTAACCCTAAACCTATCCCTAACTCTTCGCACATGCGCAGACAGTTTGAGAACAAATCCACTCTGAGAACACTACACCGGGTCAGATGAATGACAGCAGAATTGTCGAGCATCTGGGAGTCATTACCTGGGTGTGGCCTGGCCCTCCATTCGAAGCAAGCAGTTCAAGGCTGAAACATTATTTAGCATGAAGGAGAAAAGAGAGGGTGTGGAGAGAGAGAACTCAGAACTCAGAACTCAGAAACTTTATTTTACAAGGAAAAGAATTTAGGCTGGGCCTAGTCTTCCATTCTGTCCTTGAATGAGAGAGAGAGAGAGAGAGAGAGAGAGAGAGAGAGAGAGAGAGAGAGAGAGAGAGAGAGAGAGAGAGAGAGAGAGAGAGAGAGAGAGAGAGAGAGAGAGATCGCAGCATAATTATAAATAATAAAAACGCAAACAATGGAAGCCGTAAGTTTAAAAAGAAAAGTTGGAAACATATTCTAACAGGAAAAACTGAAACAATTCGGTAGGCTACTCGATCATAACATTATAACAAAATCAAATCAAATCGAATCGTTGATTGTGGATACTTAATGGAAGAATAAGAAGAAGAAGAAACACGAAACTGTAGACAACTATAATAAATGCGATGAAACAAACACACACATAGCCGATGAGGTTTATCCGAGGCGTGGTTACTGCCGCACATATCTGTATTTAAAAAAAAGAAAGATCGGGACTGTACTGGATAAGCACTGCCGCCGGGTATTGCCTCCAGTATTGTTCCCACCATCTTTATATTTACAAATGCCCCACATGGCCGAAAGGCCGAAGACGGCGTGAAACACCCCCCAACAAAAAACAACAACACAAAAAGTCCACCTGGAAACCATAAAATGGAAAATGAACGAACAACAAAAAAGAAAAAGAAAACAAAGAGGCAAAAACAAAAGCAACAAAAAAGGTGGGTGGGTGAAAACAATTCAAAGGAATATGGAAACCGAACAAAGAAAATGAAATCGAAAAATGAATAACAGGTCAACACAATACAGCATGATTGAAATGTCAGTAGGTATGTTTCATTAGATGGAAGAATGCAGATCGAAAATTCTCCTCTTCACACACCCTTCTTCCAACCCATCTCTCAAATGAAATAGTTTATCAATGGTCTCTAGTTTAATATTTATTGCAAGTTCACTTTTGTATGTCTTCCTCATAGAGTGCAATTCTGTTTCTTGTTGAAACACTCATACAGAACTCTACACATACCCACCATTCTCTCTCTCTCTCTGATTTTATTTTTAGAATATGTTACGGTAAAAAGTAAACGAGAAGCATACAAAATGAGCAAAATAGTTACAAGGAATTAAGAAGCAATGCCATTGTTGAAAATGCAATGCACTTGTCAATGTATAGTGCTGATGCCATTGAATCTATCAAAACAATATTATAACTCATGTGTAGCATAATTACACCTACCTCGGAATTCAAAACTGAAGGTCGAGTGGGAAGGCCTGTTTGAAGCGAAGGTAAGAATCTAAATTTGAGCACCTGTGTCAGTATCCATGTAAGAATTCATACAGCGAGTTGAGCTCTATCAACTACCCTAGGGCGCCATTTTGTCCTAAGTTTATCACAATTAGTTGCAATATAGCGATAGACTAGTTGGAAGTAGCATCTTTGTGAAGAAAAAAAAGATCGTCTAAAATTATATGCATGAAAGATTTTGTCTTTAAAAAACACCCCATGTTTCCTATTCTGCAGAGAATTTTAGTATTTTTAACACTGCACAGTTTACTTCCGCATTCTTAAAAAAAAATCAAACCAAACGCAAGTTTATTCATTTTGACATAACACGACGCGCTAAGTATACAGCATTTTTCGCTATGAAATAAGCACACCGTTGTTACACACATTGCCCGGCCCTCGTCAGAAGCAAAGACTGAGGGCATGAGACAACTGTGAAGGTGATGAATGGGGGCCAGGTCATCTGCATACACACCTGGATTAAGGGCCTTCTTTTGTTCCTCCCCGCTGTAAGCTGCAATTAATGTATGCAAGAAACGGGCGTATTGTTTTAGTTTAAGCGTCATCACGTGTAGACGTCAGGAATTTGCCTGCTGAAACAGTTCGTGAATTTTGCGACACACACACAACACACATACATACACACACACACACACACACACACACACACACACACGACAGCAAGTCATACCCCCAATAACACTTGGCTCCCTTTCAATACACCATCACCCAGCCCCTCCCATCCATTTCAACCCTAACATCAATAGGCCTATTGATAATTTATTTTAAGAGCTTCCAATGTGTTTCTGCTTTTAAATTAATAAGCACCTTTCGTCCATAAAAAGATAACACACATACATTCACCGGCAATCGCCGACAACATCCTACAAAACCCAAACCGGGCCATAGGGCAGGGAGGGGGGGACAATATCCCTATTGGTGGGTTAGGGGGTCAAGTCAAGTCAAGTCAAGTCAAAATCATCTTTATTGAGGGTTAAAGAATAAGCTAACAAAGCTTTTTTTCATCCTGCCCTCAGGGGTGGGGGTGGGGGGTGGGGGGGGGGGGCAAAGACACTCAGTAGAAAGCTCCTTGGTGGGGGGGCAATACCCCTTAGAGCAGAAAAAAAAGATATTTGACTGGCTCTAGAGTGATAACTTCGCAGCCTACCAACATTGCGAAGAATGAACTGAAGCCAACTTTCTTACTTCCCACCTGGGGAAGACGGGGTAAAAAGCGCATGGGCGGGTAAGAAGCCCACCCCAATTATCTCATGAAATAAAGAAAATTTCAGTCAAATTTGCCCATGAGACGAATGCTAGACATTAACGCTCGTCTCATGGGCAAAATGAGACTGAAATTTGCTTCATTTCATGAGATAATTGGGGTGGGCTTCTTACCCGCCCATGCGCTTTTTACCCCGTCTTCCCCTAGTGTAGGTGAAAAGGTGGGATTTGGGAAGTGTCAGTGCTGTTGTAGACAGTGAGCGAGTTCACAATGATCCCCACCTGTAGTGTAGGTGAAAGGGGGGAAGTGTCAGTGTTGTTGTAGACAGTGAGCGAGTTCACAATGATCCCCACATGTAGTGTAGGTGAAAGGGGGGAAGTGTCAGTGCTGTTGTAGACAGTGAGCGAGTTCACAATGATTCCCACCTGTAGTGTAGGTGAAAGGGGGGAAGTGTTAGTGTTGTTGTAGACAGTGAGCGAGTTCACAATGATTCCCACCTGTAGTGTAGGTGAAAGGGGGGAAGTGTCAGTGTTGTTGTAGACAGTGAGCGAGTTCACAATGATTCCCACCTGTAGTGTAGGGGGAAGTGTCAGTGTTGTAGACAGTGAGCGAGTTCACAATGATTCCCACCTGTAGTGTAGGTGAAAGGGGGGAAGTGTCAGTGTTGTTGTAGACAGTGAGCGAGTTCACAATGATTCCCACCTGTAGTGTAGGTGAAAGGGGGGAAGTTGGGAAGTGTCAGTGCTGTTGTAGACAGTGAGCGAGTTCACAATGATTCCCACCTCTAGTGTAGTTGAAAGGGGGGAAGTGTTAGTGCTGTTGTAGACAGTGAGCGAGTTCACGATTCCCACCTGTAGTGTAGGTGAAAGGGTGGAAGTTGGGAAGTGTCAGTGCTGTTGTAGACAGTGAGCGAGTTCACAATGATTCCCACCTGTAGTGTAGGTGAAAGGGGGGAAGTGTCAGTGTTGTTGTAGACAGTGAGCGAGTTCACAATGATTCCCACCTGTAGTGTAGGTGAAAGGGGGGAAGTGTCAGTGTTGTTGTAGACAGTGAGCGAGTTCACAATGATTCCCACCTGTAGTGTAGGTGAAATGGTGGGAAGTGTCAGTGTTGTTGTAGACAGTGAGCGAGTTCACAATGATCCCCACCTGTAGTGTAGGTGAAAGGGGGGAAGTGTCAGTGTTGTTGTAGACAGTGAGCGAGTTCACAATGATTCCCACCTGTAGTGTAGGTGAAAGGGGGGAAGTGTCAGTGTTGTTGTAGACAGTGAGCGAGTTCACAATGATTCCCACCTGTAGTGTAGGTGAAAGGGTGGAAGTGTCAGTGTTGTTGTAGACAGTGAGCGAGGTCACAATGATTCCCACCTGTAGTGTAGGTGAAAGGGTGGGAAGTGTTAGTGTTGTTGTAGACAGTGAGCGAGTTCACAATGATTCCCACCTGTAGTGTAGGTGAAAGGGGGGAAGTGTCAGTGTTGTTGTAGACAGTGAGCGAGTTCACAAGTCCCACCTGTAGTGTAGGTGAAAGGGGGGAAGTGTCAGTGCTGTTGTAGACAGTGAGCGAGTTCACAATGATTCCCACCTGTAGTGTAGGTGAAAGGGGGGAAGTGTCAGTGTTGTTGTAGACAGTGAGCGAGTTCACAATGATTCCCACCTGTAGTGTAGGTGAAAGGGGGGAAGTGTCAGTGCTGTTGTAGACAGTGAGCGAGTTCACAATGATTCCCACCTGTAGTGTAGGTGAAAGGGGGGAAGTGTCAGTGTTGTTGTAGACAGTGAGCGAGTTCACAATGATTCCCACCTCTAGTGTAGTTGAAAGGGGGGAAGTGTCAGTGTTGTTGTAGACAGTGAGCGAGTTCACAATGATCCCCACCTGTAGTGTAGGTGAAAGGGGGGAAGTGTCAGTGTTGTTGTAGACAGTGAGCGAGTTCACAATGATTCCCACCTGTAGTGTAGGTGAAAGGGGGGAAGTGTCAGTGCTGTTGTAGACAGTGAGCGAGTTCACAATGATCCCCACCTGTAGTGTAGGTGAAAGGGGGGAAGTGTCAGTGTTGTTGTAGACAGTGAGCGAGTTCACAATGATTCCCACCTGTAGTGTAGGTGAAAGGGGGGAAGTGTCAGTGTTGTTGTAGACAGTGAGCGAGTTCACAGTGATACCCACCTGTAGTGTAGGTGAAAGGGGGGAAGTGTCAGTGTTGTTGTAGACAGTGAGCGAGTTCACAGTGATTCCCACCTGTAGTGTAGGTGAAAGGGTGGAAGTTGGGAAGTGTCAGTGCTGTTGTAGACAGTGAGCGAGTTCACAATGATTCCCACCTGTAGTGTAGGTGAAAAAGTGGGAGTAAAAAACCCAACCCGGTTTCAGTCAGCTGCAGAGTGTGAGCTCTTTGTATATTAAGGCTTTTTGGTGGGACCCGTGACACTTTGCGTGTCGCTCTCTCTCTTTTTCTTTTCTTTTTTTCCATTCAAGACCTTGAATAAAAGCTGAATAAATCATTAATCTTTGTATGGTTGGTGACATGATCGGAGGGCCTACCCTGAACACACGATATTTTCGTTCATCAAAGTTTTATATCCCAGCTTTTGCACTCAATATAGTAGGTTGGTATTTCAGACGAGGTATATTCTGGCCCGCTACACAAGTTCTCAACTCTACCAGTCATAAGATTGCTCGCTTATCACTGTGTTGCTATGGGGAAAGATTGAAAAATATTAACGTGTATATCTACTATTAGTTTTCAATCCCCCCCCCCCCCCCCCCTGGCAACATTGTGATACTAGAGACGGGGTAAAAAGCGCATGGGCGGGTAAGAAGCCCACCCCAATTATCTCATGAAATAAAGCAAATTTCAGTCTCATTTTGCCCATGAGACGAGCGTTAATGTCTAGCATTCGTCTCATGGGCAAATTTGACTGACATTTTCTTTATTTCATGAGATAATTAGGGTGGGCTTCTTACCCGCCCGTGCGCTTTTTACCCCGTCTTCCCCTACGTGTTGCCATGTGGACAGGATGAAAACAAAGATAAAAGGGTAAGCGGGCTGATAGAGTTATCGTTAGTGTCGACAGTACACCATTCACAGTGACGGCTATCCAAAAACTCAGACTTGAACTTGAACGGAGAATTCAACTGGCCTATCGACGTGCAAAATGTGTCCTGTTTAAAGGGACATAACCAGTGTTTCTGTCCTCACTACTCATATAGGGAAAAGAGACCGGATGCTTATCTTCCCCTATACAGTCTTGATGAAAACTAACAACGTGTATTTCGATCTTGTATGTCGTGTCTGCTAGTCGGTCGTTTCCGACCATAACTTCCACATAGCAGAGGGGGCAGCTGCTATTCCGGTCGGCTCGGCTGGAGATGCCTTGCCCAGGGTACACTCTACTCTCTCCACCAAAAGCATCTGAGGACAGCTGGCGCAGCTCAGAAGTCTACAGGACTCGGAACAGTGCCTGTTGGAGGAGTGGAACACCCTGGATCAGCAGGAGCTTCAAAAACTCCCCCAGAACACAAAATGGCGTTTCCAAGCTGGAATTGCAGTGATCAGGGGGAATCGCACATGACTTTTCTTGCCACACCAACACAAAAAATCTGAAAATGAAAATTTCGCTACATTCGGTTGTTTTATGCATTTTGAAGGGGTAGGGGAAGACGGGGTAAAAAGCGCATGGGCGGGTAAGAAGCCCACCCCAATTATCTCATGAAATGAAGCAAATTTCAGTCTTATTATTTGCCCATGAGACGAGCGTTAATGTCTAGCATTCGTCTCATGGGCAAATTTGACTGAAATTTTCTTTATTTCATGTGTCTTCCCCTATCACAAGCGTTCATTGGGGTAATTAAGCCAATAAAAGTATTCTCAGACTTTGTTTTCTGTGAAGACATATGTTAAATAAACCGACAAGATAAAAACAAAAAGTAATGGCTTTATGTTTATCTTTGATAATTTTGTATGCTTAAGATAATATCCGTAGCAAAGTTTGAGTAGTCTAGTAAGTAGGGCCTAATAATGTTGAATATTCCACATCAAATACAGCGGCTAAGAAAGAGATGTTTTATTGGTAAATTACTGTATGAAATACCCAATTATCAATGATGGATTTGTAACTAATAATGTTGAACATTCCACATCAAATGCAGCTAAGAAAGATGTTTTATTGGTAAATGACTATGAAATTTTAATAGTGTATCAATTATTATATCAGATTTTTGCGATACCTTTCCATGACAAGTTCTTTGCAGGTGTTCCATAAACTTTCGTGAAGATGCGTGAGTGCTTAATTTGATAACAAAAAGGACAGGACATGAAAATCGTGCGAGGGCACATCTCTTCATGTATACCCCACTGCCTGTAGGTGTCTGTCTCACCGGTTCATCTGTATGAATATGAGTCACAATGTCGTGTTGCTTTGCTCCCACCACGAGACAATCTCTCTCTCTCTCTCTCTCTCTCTCTCTCTCGCTCTCTCTCTCCCTCTCTCTGTGATCTTAGCAGCTTTCAGCTTACCGCGAAACTTTGCGCACCATATTTGGTGCACTTCAAAGAATATTTTTAGACTTTATTATTTGAGTTATGTACAGAACACAAAGTTTGGCTACATGATATATTTTTTGGGGAATATTGTAAATGTCCTCCATTTGGAATGTGCGTAATATTTACAATATTTTTTTTGCTATTAATAAGCAAATATAATAATAAAGAATATACGCATTTGCATAAATTTACACTTTTAGTTTTTGTTAATATCAATATCGGCATAATATTAAAAAAATTCAGCTTGAGGCTGAAACAAAAGCACGTTATGTGAAAGAACATTTGTGCCATAAGTTTATCACGCCTGAAAACTTAGATTAACGTAATAGCATGCCAAATAATTCTGAACAGTTCATCGGAAATTCACTTAGATCAGTAGCATATATCACGTACTCATTGAACTGCAATGTGTGAATTGGTAAAAAGAAAAATAATCAGTTGAATATGCAATTTGATTAATTTAACCTGTAGTCAAGGGGCAATACTCGTACTGTCTAGCTGCACGGGCTTGTGCGACTAATGACGCATGTCTAGGTCAGTATGTGCATGATGACCCCATTATACATTAGGGCCCTGGGGAAACAATGCAATCTTGTTCTTTTAGACACTATTAATATGTAGCTTCATAAAGAAGTACTATAGTTCTGATTCCTTTCAGACTATTACGGTGTCCTTTTTTTCTTTTCTTTTTTGTTTGTTCCTGAGCAAAATAATTATTTTGGTTGGTACAATACCTGAGTTACGGTTCTTGCATACTACTCAGAAAACTTTGATCAGAGGTTTAGATTTCGACTACTTTATAATAATTATGCTCATAGAAATCGTGAATGTAAAAGCTCATGTAAATGCGTTTCATTTTTATAAATTATCTACGACTTATTAAAAAGGGTAACGTGTATTTAAAATAAAATAACATTTACAATGCACAAAGAATTTACTTGTTTGAGGCAAAAACGCTTATGTGTCCATAAATAATAATAAATAATTACCTGTTATTGGTGTAAAACAGTTTTTAAACATGTTTATTTGGCCCGTGCCTAGAATGGCGCGCAATGTTGATATGCATAAGAAGAACACTAGGCGTTCAAGACTGTGCTTGGTCACCTCCAAGCATGGAACGCTCACTTTTTAATAAAGTTTTATTTATTTATTTGTGTATTGGACGGTTTAGGGTTGAATGGTTAAAAGATACACATTCTAAAGTTTCGCTGAAAACCGACATTGTCACGCGAATGGCGTCACTTTCCATATTTGGAGATGACCAAGTGCGGCATTGAACGTCTTGTAATCAGAACCAGATTTCATGTAAGCATTTTTATGAATAATTACTCATAATATTTTACTTACATTAGGCCTAAGTTACAATGCACAAATCTAACTTAAAGTAAGTTTTACGTTCTTATAATAATAATAATAAATAATGAGGAAAATTTATATAGCGCCCATCCTACTATGTAGGCTACAGGGCGCTTTACACAAAATTGAAATGGAATAAAAACATGAAACAAAAATCCAATCCACATATCAATCAGCAACAACTACTACTACTACTACTACTACTACTACTACTACTGCACGTATGCATTGTCACACAATTCACAAGCATGAAATAACAGCATAATATTCACAACAACATACACACAAAAACAACACGCACACCCAGCACAAGCACACACATATGGCATATATGTGCCCTTAGGGACAAGTTCTTCTGTTGCTGTAGACTTCGATAAACTGTGGGCCGATCCCGGAGGTACTGCAGTACCAGGGTCGAGTTTCTCTAGATAACGGTGCCCAGACAAGGTCAATCATAGCCTTCTGCTGCATATGCCTAAACTACACATGTATAGCATAATGGGCAATGTCAACAGATGGGTGGCGGTCTTCCTCCTCGGCCGACAACAGAAGATTCATCACTAAATATTGAGAAGTCAGGGATATTTTTCTAATATTTATTATGATTTATTGTTATTTGCACGGGTGGTGGTTTATATCGTCCGCGAAAATACGAAACTAAGTGGCATATAGCTTTGTACATCGATTTCTCAGCAAAGATGTAGACTTACACCCTCCCGCTCTATTTTTTGGTTCTTTCCATGTACATTGAGCACTTAAATCTCAACTTATTTTAAATAATAGTTGACTTAATTGTTTCTCACATGAAAGAAGAATGGTTCTAGTGCGCTTTTGAAGGGTACTTATTTCACGGTAGGTACTTATTTCTCATGACACCGTAATTGGGTCCTTTCCAAAGAATAGTTATAGCTGTCAAAACACTAAAAAGCAGACCAGATGGCTTATTGGTAGCTCGATAGAGAGGGAGGGGAAGGGGAGTAGGGCCAGGAATTCCGGCGGGTGCCGCGGCAGCAGAGGCGGATCAGTTGGGATGGTGGTGTTCACACACACACACACACACACGAGCGCACGCACACACACACACACACACACACACAGCCGCACACGCACATGCACGCACGCACGCACACACACACACACACGCGCGCGCGCCGCACATGCACGTACGCACACGCACATGCACGTACGCACACGCCGCACACACACACACACGATTTGTGAATCATGATTGGCAGCTAGTCCTTTCTTTTTGTGTGTTTTATTTTCATTTTTAATGCATGAATATAATGTTTCCTTACTTGGACACGTGCCACACCGTGATTTCTCTCAATGAGATAATAAAGAATCTTTGACTTTCACTTCATACACACACACACACACACACACACACACACTGGGATACTGCATGGACACTACACATTAAATATAGAATCCGTGGATACTGAGAATATCTATACCGTGTACATTGAGAGGCTGCCTCATTTAGTAGTCGCACAACCCCGTGCAAATAGACAGAATGAATGCTGCCCCCTGATCAGAAAGCTTAGATATTGGATCTGGATCTGTACGTCGAAGGAGCCTATGAGTATGAAGGCTATAAACTCGATGGAAACTGGGAGAGCGCAAATGAGAGTTTGAACTTAATGATTTTTTGTTTTGATTTATAAAAAAAAAAAGTAAACTGTCTGGTGGTATACAGTATTTTTGCCTTGATTGTAGATCAAATTAAGAATGATTGCAATGACACGAATACATTTTAATGTTTTTTATTATTATTATTTTGTGTGTGAATTATTTAGCGGTTTTTTTGCTTTTGTTTAGGAGAAGAGGAAGCAATTATTTCTATTACAAAATTAAATTATTTTTCTCTTAGTGTAAAATACTGGAGTTGTTGTTCTTGCATCGAATGTCTACGTCTTGCAAATGAGGTAGAAGGGTATCTTTGTTTTTGCAAAATTTGTCTATTATAATCAGTCATGTAACTGGCAGTATGATTTTATTTCAAGTTGCAGTATTGTATCCAAATTTGAACTCTGTTTCTTCTTAGAATTTTCATATTGTAACTATTTTACTCTTGTATAATTGTGTGTGAGTGTGTGCGTGCGTGCGTGTGTGCATGTGTGCGTACGTGCATGTGTGTGTGTGAGGAAGTAAGAGAACATTGCGTGCAATCATCGTGTTTATTTTACTTTCTAATGACTCATTATTTGTTTGCCTTTAATGTTCTTGTTATCAATGTAAAGCGCACTGAGCTCATGTGAGAAAGAGCGCTGTATATACTGAAATTCCCATTATTATTATTATTATAATATGCATGTACCGAGTGTGTGCGTGTGTGTTTCTTCTTCTTCTTCTGCGTTCCCAGTTGTTTAAAGATACGTATTCCTTATTTCCCTTTTAATATCTCACCCCCCGCAGGTCTTTTCAAGTTCCCCCACCTTCTGGAAGTTCTGTGCTTGTACTGAACTTCCTCTAATCTGTCACTCTCTTTGACTCTGCCTTTTCCCTTTGCTTACTGTCATCTACTATCTTTCTGCCTTACCGGTCCATTCTCCTGCCTTTGGTTTTTCTTCACGAAACACTTTCAAAAACATTTCATCCAGCCGAAGTCGGATCGACTTGCTGGGCCTATTTCTTAGTTAGGCGCATAACAGCAGCATGACGCATCTGCACTCATAATTGACAGGAAACTGTCTGAGTGATTGAATAATAATATCTGATCATTTCCTGGGGTGGGGGGTGAGGTTAATTAGAGGGGGGGGGGGGTGTAATTACATTTTTTTATTGTTACTAGCAATCGCCCCGTGGCAGTTTTAACCCCGTGGCAGCTATCTCCTCCCTACACCTACCCCCTCCCCACATTTACTTGCTCGGGGACTTATCTGCCACTCGGCGACACACTTGTTTGCTATTGTGGCTTTCAACAGACAGCCAGTCTCAAACACACGAAAGTGAAACTTTCGGTTTTACATTTCCAAGAAGAAGGCAGCATTTCACCTTCCAAGAAAATGGATCACAAATGTGTAAGGTCTTTCTTTTCAGGAGGGGGGGGGGGGGGGGGGGCACATCTTGACCTATCGCAGAAAGAGTGTTTCATAATCATTTCGACTTTGACCTCGCCTGCGCGCAGAGAGAGAGAGAGAGAGAGAGAGAGAGTAGTACTTCTTCTTCTTCTTGTAAGTTCTTGTTCTTCGGTCGTTCAGGCATGTTTCTGTCAATTACGAACGTAGATGCATCATGCTGCTGTTATGCGCCTAAGTAAGAATAATTAGGCCCAGCATGTCTGACTTCGGGTAGAGGAAATCTTTTGAAAGTATTTGTTGAAAAAAGGCAGGAGAATTTCTGTCAATTAAGAACGTAGATGCATCATGCTGCTGTTATGCACCTAAGTAAGAATAATTAGGCCCAGCATGTCTGACTTTGGCTAGAGGAAATCTTTTTGAAAGTATTTCTTGAAAAAAGGCAGGAGAATGGACCGGAAAGGCAGAACGATAGTAGATAACAGCATGCAAAGGGAAAAGGCAGAATCAAAGAGACTGACAGATTAGAGGTAGTTATAAGCACATAACTTCCAGAAGGTGGGGGAACTATTTGTACGGAAGACACCCCCCCCCCCCCTCCCAGTATCCCTAGGGGGGGGGGGGGGGGAGCTTGCTGCGTTCTACTCCCACCCCCACCCCCACCCCCCCACACACACCCCCAGTCAGTCTCTCTCTCTCTCTCTCCACTGTCTGTATAAAAATAGCTGCAGCGGGGCTCGCTTTTTAGGCCAAAGAGGGTGTTAAACATTATTTCCCTCGCGGCGGGGAGGCAAGCAAAGGGCCAAAGACATTGAAAAGAAAAGACTGGCATCTGGTCCCTGTTCCCTATATCAGTAGTGAGGACAGAAACACTGGTTGCGTCCCTTTTAAACATCTTTATGACATAACACGTCGATAGGCCAGTTGAATTCTCCATTCAAATTCCAATCTGAGTCTTTGCATAGCCGCCACTGTGAACTACCCCACTAATGATAACTCTATCAGCCAGGCTCGCCGTAACTCTTAAGTAGTCCATCTTCGCCTTTTAGAGGCTTTGGTTATGTGTGAAGTGTTGGTTGAAATTAGCGTCCTGCAAAATAAATCGGTTTATAGCGCGTGTTTATGAACGGATGGTGTTGAAATTTTGCAAGACGATAGTCACTATCCCTGGTCACGCATGTTCCAAATTACGCCACAGTGTGTGAAAACGTGAAGCGGCCTGTCGGCGCCCGTATCTCCGGCATTTCTGAATCGATTCGCTTCCGGTTTGGCACACGGATAGTCCCCGGCCCCGGTCATCTTCCTGCCAAATTCGCAGGCAATCGGCCCAGAAACGCCGGAGATACTGACGGGTGCCGAGAGGCCGGCGGATGCGTGTTTCGCGCATTTGCGAAACCGCGCAAATGATACGGCCGCCTCGGTTGCCGTTGCCATCGCCCCGTTAGGGCTCACAGCAAATTTGAAGCGATTCGGTCGAAAAACGGCGGAGTTATAAGGCCCGTTTCGTGTTTCAGACACACACACACAGGACAGTTGGCTTTTTACTATATGATGATTCAATTTAATGTGTACCATTTTTATGTTTTATTGATATTTTTATTATTACTAGTAAGTATATTGGTTTAAAAAAAAAATCCTATTATTAGTTCCCGAGCGAATTGTTTTTGTGTTATTATGATTTTTCGCATTTTATGCACAATATGTGTGCCTACACGTTTTTTTCATCATGATGATTGGGATGTCCGAGGACGGAGAGAGTGATCTTTTGACGATGGCTTGTTCTGCTTGTGTGTGCATGTGTAAACCTTGTAACATGTCTTTTTAGTGAATAAAGATTGTTTTCCCCCGCGGGTTTCCACCTTGTCGTGGTGGGGGAGCTTTAAACTTTTTTCATTCTCTCTATCCTCATTTACAATTTATGGCATGCCAGGTGTGGTTTTAATTTTTTTAAATTTTATTGTTCACTGGCTTTCACGCGTGAGATCTAGACCTTACTCACTTGAGGTAGCGTTCATATTTGCCTATGGTCTTTTTTTATATATATTTTTTTTTAACTAGGATGTGTTTGTTATCCTTTTTTTACTGTTTCTTTTTAACCTGGATCCGAGAAGTAGAGCAGAGTTGCTCAACGTTTCAAGCACTGTGAAATTATGAGCTATGACAATGATGAAGATGCCATGTCGTACTGTTTTTGTTGTTTTCAGGTTTGGGGACGTTGTTAAGAATCATTGATGTGTGTCTTGCTATACGTGGTCGAACTTTACGCGGTGACAGTCCTGAGATGACCATAGCTGTTGACGGGACTATAACAGACTAACACTAACTTGTTTTATAAAAAAAATGAAAATGATGATCATGGGGAAACTTTAAATCCCGGTCTTGAAGCAATTACATCAGCCTCAGTGGAGAGCCCAGGCACGATATCGACAACTAGCACACAGCTAGAAGGGCCTGCCCGACAAATGGGAACCACACAGGAACAGGCCGACGTTCCTGACACACAGGAACAGGCCGAAGTTTCTGACACACATGAACAGGCCGATGTTTCTGGCACACAGGAACAGGCCGATGTTTCTGACACACAGGAACAGGCCACGTTCCTGACACACAGGAACAGGCCGATGTTTCTGACACACAGGAACTGGCCACGTTCCTGACACACAGGAACAGGCCGATGTTTCTGACACACAGGAACAGGGTGAGCACACAGCTCCACCACTGAGTAGCTAAACATGCTACTGCTGGGAGAAATCACTCTGCAGCCATTCACCATGAAGAGATGACCCGACAGCGACTCTTACAACCCGAGGACAAACCCACTAACAAAGCACAGAACCACAGAGAAAAACTCAGCAGCATCGGCCCGACGGCCTTGCACTGGGCAAATAACTAACCCATACTGCTCTGACTGAAAAGAAGAAAAATCTGTTTAACGTCCTCCGGTCTGAAACAGACACATATGGGACATTAGTAAATATACAGATGGTGGGAACGATCCTGGAGGCAATGCAACACCAGGAAAGTCTGCATTTAAAAAAATACAGATATTGTATTAATCAAGAATTAACTCTGACTGAAAACAACTCGCAAATCCGTTTATATACAGCATCAGGAAGAGATAACCCTAACAAAGAAAACTCAGTGATCTTCTCTTACAATATCGTCACTGGGTGTCCTGCAGCAAAATATTGTTGTCAAAAGTTAGGTTTTTATTATTATTCTAAACTAACACACTGCCACGCATAGTGACATTTGCTCTGCTCCCACCTGGAGAACGTGTCACTGCTAGTGCAGCGCAACCCTCTGTTTTTGTTCACTTGTAGGCAGGTGTGACTGAAGGCATAGGAGGGGGAGTTGAATTTTGATCAATAATTGATCACTCCTTTATTGTCACTGGGTTCGTCGACATGCATACAAAGTGTGTGTGTGTTTTCTGCATGCATGTGAGGACAGGGGAGGGGATGTGGGTGAAAAGAAAGAGACAATGAGAGTAAGAGAGTGTGTGTATGTATGTGTATGTGTTTGTGCGCTTTGATTTGATTTATATCAAGATCCAGCGCCGTATAAATACCGTATCTTGTTGTTGTTTGTGAGTGAGAAACTCGAATGTTTATTGAATATAACTAAATAAGCACAAAATATGGCTTTTTTCCCTCAGGTCCAGAGAGAGAGAGAGAGAGAGACACTGGACACTGGACACTGGACAACTTTATTTGACAAGGATAAAGATTTTAGGCGATGCCTAAAAGAGAGAGAGAGAGAGAGAGAGAGAGAGAGAGAGAGAGAGATGGGGGGGGGGGGGGGGGGGGGGGGGGGGGGGGGGGGGGGGAGGGATAGACAGAGCATTCCAAGGAATACCAACACACTTTATGACATTTATTACTATAGTTCATTTCTGTACATGTACATACATTATCCTCAAATGCATAACAAAATCATGCAATCAATGAACAGAGTCAAAACACATACACACACACATGCTCTCCACTCTCCGAAAACAGATTAAAAAAATGGAAACTCGCAAGCATTATAAGTGATGATATTCAGTTTTCATTTTCATTTTTTAATATTGAGAACTCGAACTGGGTTATCAAAAGACCAAGTAATTCCTAAACTTCACTTGCTGCCTTTCCCCTTCTAAGTTTGTTGTTTTTATTTCCAGTTTGCACTCTCTCTCTCTCTCATTCCAATCCTTGTCAGCTATCTTCCTTCAGTGGTTGTATATTTACACTTAATATTAATAATAGTGAATCATTTATATAGCGCACTCCTCCACCAAATGTGGAGCTCTATGCGCTTAACAACAACAAAAATTAAAAAGCAAGAAATTCAACATAAAAACTAATAATCGCTCACACACATGCAAATAGGCATACACATACACACACCACCACCCCACACATATACACATACACATACACGTACGCACACACACGCACACACCATTACCATCACCACCACTCCCCCCTCCCAAGAACACAATACATGATACAATCAGTTGAATAAAGCATCAACTCTCTCTCTCTCTGTCTCTCTGTATCCGACTCTCTCGCAACAAAGCTGACGTAGACATTGCAGTCAACACACAGGGGTGGGGGGTGGGGGGTGGGGGGTGAGAATAGAATCGAGAAGTAATGTGGCCTAAAGGTTGTGATGTAGCTTGATAACTGATTTGAAACATTGCAAGGACTGGATATGGCGAATTTTGCGTGGTAAGGAGTTCCAAACTGATGGGGCCGAACAGGAAAAGGAGCGCTCACCAAACATTTTTGTTCATGTACTAGGAACACAGAGAATTTTGGCATCTGAAGATGACCACAATTGCCTTGATTGAGTATAGACAGAAAGCATGTCAGAGATGTAGCTAGGGGCATTTCCAGGGAAATAAGAATGACATTGAGTGGACATTTTGTAGTCAATACATGCTTTGATGGGAAGCGATATCAGGAGTGGTTGAATATGATGATACTTAGAGGCCTTCAGGACAAGTCTGGCAGCAGAGTTCTGGACTTTTTGAAGCTTGTCAATGAGGTGTTGGGGGCAGCCATACAAGAGTGAATTACAATAATCTAATTTAGAGAGAACAAAAGCGCAGACTAGTATCTTAGCAGTATCTATAGTTAGGAGACGGCATACATATTATCACTCCTCTCTTGTGCTTTCTTTCTCTCTCTCTCTCTCTCTCTCTCTCTCCATTTCTCTGTCTCCCTCTCTCTCTTTCCTTCTCTCTCTCTCTTGTCTCTCTCTCTCTCTCAGTCCAGTTCTGTTCAGCTGTCTTCCTTCAGGGGTTGTGGTGTTGTAATTCTGGTCACCATATCCCCCCAAATCTCTCTCTCCACCCCTCCCCCCCTCTCTCTCATTCTCTCAGTCCAGTTCTGTTCAGCTGTCTTCCTTCAGGGGTTGTGGTGTTGTAATTCTGGTCACCATATCCCCCCAAATCTCTCTCTCCACCCCTCCCCCCCTCTCTCTCATTCTCTCAGTCCAGTTCTGTTCAGCTGTTTTCCTTCAGGGGTTGTGGCGTGGTAATTCTGGCCACCATGTCTCCCCCCAGGGTGTGAATGGTCTCCAACATGGCGTCCAGGTCAAAGGTCAAGGCCGGGTCACCGTCAGGGGTCACGGTGGGTTTGCTTCCGCTCAGATTACCCAGCTGTGGGGAAATATATAAAAAAGTAACATATATGCAGGCACGGCTCCATACCATCGGCAACTGTTTCCAGGGACAAACTACTTAAAAACCAGGGACAAACTTAAAAAACTGGGACAAAGACATATTTCCAGGGACAAACTACTTAAAAACCAGGGACAGACATATTTCCAGGGACAAACTACTTAAAAACCAGGGACAGACATATTTCCAGGGACAAACTACTTAAAAACCAGGGACAGACATATTTCCAGGGACAAACTACTTAAAAACCAGGGACAGACATATTTCCAGGGACAAACTACTTAAAAACCAGGGACAGACATATTTCTAGGGACAAACTACTTAAAAACCAGGGACAGAGACTTATTTCCAGGGACACACATCACAGTGTCATGCATCACTAACATCAACTTTTGATTATTTTGTGATCTAGCAAATTGTCTGGATTTTTTGGGTAGTCTTCTTGATGCTTTTTGGTGCCAACGTGCCTCAATATTCAAGATCTTTTGGCATTCAGTGACCTACGCGTGACAAGTCTATAAGGAAAATGTCAACAGTATGTGTTGTTTGGGGTGTTCAATAGAAAGGTCAGTCTCCGTACAGCTCCTGTCAGCACACATCATGACAAGACAAGTGACTGCTCCATAAAAGTTTGAATCTGCTCAGTTTCCAGGGACGCCAGAGAGAAAAGTGGACTCCAGGGACAGGGTGCCATTGTCATGGGTGCAACTACACAAACTGAAAGGCCGGGGTCTAGGGGTAATGTCCCCCTGGAGCTGAAGCAAAAAATTATTTATGAAGGTATTTCAGTTTGCTTTTTCCAAAACTTATACAAATGCTTATTTTTAAATGTTTGAAAAATACAGTACACAACAAAGATCTTGTTTGACAAATTTAAAAAAAAGGAAATTCCTTTTCTGGTAAAATTCAAAAACAGAAAATCCTTGTATACCAGGAAAAGTTGCAGCCATGCATTTTTGACTGTTTCCGGGGACAAATACCCCTTAGGGGGGACAGTAGGCAGCCCTGTGTAGGACCATGAGGTAGCTGCTGACTCCTCTCATACAGTGGAACCTGCCTAACGGGCACCTCAGTATCGCAGACACCTCGGTAATCCGGACAGTTTTACTTAGTCTCTTCTCTTCTTATTCATTACTAAAAGAGTCTTCAGTATCGCAGACACCTCGGTAATCCGGACAGTTTCACTGTCTCTTCCCTTCTTATTCATAACTAAAAGAGTTTCCACCTCGCACTTATGGACAATTTGGGCCAGTCTGTAGGGTGGTCACATTATTGAGGTTCCACTGTGCTATGTGCGATAAAAAGATTAAAAAAAGACATATGCTTTGAACGCTAGACAGAACTCGACTGGAAAAACGAGTAGCAAGAAAGTTAGCAAATCAACTGTAAATTCCCATTTTAGTGACGACTGTTTTACAAGTATCCACTTGCTGTTAATGGTTTCAGCAAAGTTTTCTTTGCTTTTTGTTTTTCTTTTTTCCGTTGGCATTTCAGTAAAAATATATTTATTTGACAAAGCGACACCTGTCTTTGACAACAACACACACCTACATCTAAGCAGATTTGGTTAAAAAAGCGTACCTCAAACTCTTTGGTTTTCTGAGGTTTGAAGAGTACGGCAATGACGTCTCCTCCGTAGCGATCGAGGAAGAAAAGAGCGACATCTCCGTACAGCTCCTGTCAGCACATGTCAACACAACATCAGTTTCACATCAGAGTCATGTGCACAGCTAGACACACTTCCAACACCAGGCATGGGATTGAGGAATCGTCAAAAAAAATGAAAAGTGTGTCAGGGGACAAAGCCCCCTGAAGCTGAAGCTTACTTTCGGTGCAATCTACCGTAATTTTCGGGTTATAAGGCGGTATGTTTTTCTCCAATTTCGACCTATGCGCCTAATAAACGAGGGGGCGCCCTATTAGTGAACACAATCTTGAGAAGAGAGGCAACGATTGCCGTGTTCAGTACAGTCTACTGTGAGTCAGACATCAAAAGTGGTCACGAGTCGCCGATACGACGAATACTCACGTTAAAATGCTTCAAAATCCCTATTATTGTCCGAGATACCGTCCAACAGATGCTATAACCCTTCATTGGATGTAAAAAGCATCGTTGTATATCGAGTTGGTTTCTTTTTTCCCCCCAAGAAAAGTCCTCTAGGGCCATCAAAAAAGCTGAAATTTGCACAAAAGCTAAACATTAATAATAATAATAATGAGCATTTATATGCGCTTAATCTTAAACAAGCCCTAAGCGCTTACAATAATAAACAAATAAATGAATACCCCCCCCCAAAAAAACAAACAAAAAATGCTAAGGGGGATTATTATTATTATTATTAAAAGCTAAACATTCCCTTGCCTGAATAAGTTTTTGTATGTTCTTCTTCGTCCTCTTTTGAAATCCCAGACCATATGGCCATAATGGGGAAGGTACGAATGTGTCTGGTTTTCAGTGTTCAGCGGGGAGACCAGTGAAAACAAGAGTACAAGTTTCAAACGTTACATGAAGGCAGGAAGAGTGATGAAGGGAAGTAACTTGAAAAATGAGCTACACATTGAGACAAATATGGATTCAGAATTCTGTTAGACTCAGAAATCGCTAGTACAGTAGTACCTCCCTTATAAGACTCCCTCCCATATAAGACCTGCTTCTCTGAAACATTGCCCTTCTTTGTAAGTATTAAAATTACCTCCCTTATAAGACCCCTCCCTTATAAGACCTCATTTTGGATGATTTTTTAAGGTCTTATAAGGGAGGTTCCACTGTAGTATACTTGGAATTACTAGTGATACGCCATTTCTAATATCATAACATGTTTTATTTCATTGAATTGTTTGATAATGTGACCCAATGTATCATTTTCGTTTTATGTTGTATCCTCTGTATTGCTTTCAACAGAGAAACCACAGACATAAGCTCTAACAATAGACAATCACATGGCAGGGTACTTGGCAGTGAATGTCTGTGCATTTGGTGGAGGAGGAGAGTGATGTAGTGGGCAAGGAACTGGAACAGTTCAACTCACACTTAATTTAGCCCCCACCTTCTTTTCTCATTTATTCTTCTTCTTCGTTCGCTCAGACACTTTCCTGTCATATGAGCGTAGATGCGTCATGCTGCTGCTATGCGCCTCATTAAGAAATAGTTAGGCACAGCATGTCCGACCTCTGCTGAAGAAATCTTTGTAAGAGTTTATAGAAAAAAGGCAGGAGAATGGACCAGTGAGATAGAAAGACAGCAGTTGACAGTAAGAAAAGGGAAAAGACAGAGTCAAAGACAATGACAGAATTAGAGGAAGTTACAAGCACAGAACTTCCAGAAGGTGGGGGAACTATTTGTACAAAAGAACCCCCCCACCCCGGTATCCCCACGGGGGCTTGTCTCATTTATGATTTCTAACTCTCCATTCACCCCCCTCCCCCCCATCTCCAACTGACCTCCAGCTCTTTCAACAGCATCTCAGGGGGGTCGAAGTTCACCACGGGCATCCACGCCTTGCCAACCCCCGCCTTGACCTTGACCTCCTGTTTGTGGCTGGGCCAATCAGCGGGCTTCCTGGCATCCTTGACCTTGAGGGCCTGGTGGGCGCGGGCCAGGCAGGACGGGGAGAGGTGGATCAGCAGGTGGTAGAAGTCCAGCGGGGGGCTGAAGATCACCTGGTGGGGGGGGGGGGGGGGGGGGGGGGGGGGGGGGACAACAAGCGTGACAGTGCATGGGGAAAACCAGACATGATGGAATCTTGGTGTAAATGGTCGACTTAGCTCGTTCTTTTCACTGCTTGGCGGCGATGCGGCTGAGTGGGTCAAAATCCCCCCCTCCATCCCCCCCCCCCCCCTTCTTTCCTTCCCTCCAGGCCCCCCCCCCCTCTTCCCACTGCCGTGCTGTCCCATTTTCTTCCCTGCCTCCCAGCTTGCTGCTGCCAACAGTTCTCCTCTCCCCCTCCCCCCCCCTCCCCCCCCGCACCGTTATCCTCCCCTTTCCCCATACCCCTTCCCATGTTGTGCTCTTAGTCTTTCGGATGAGACGATAAACCGAGGTCCCGTGTGCCCATGCACTTAGCACACGCTAAACCCAGTGGCAACGAAAAAGTTGTCATACGGTCAAATTTTACCCCCCCCCCCCCCCCCCCCCTTCCTTCCTCATCAGTCACACAAAAATCGCATGCAAAAAAAAAAAGAAGAAAAAAAGTTGGGTGGCGCGCCTCTGGCTGTGACACGCTCTCCAGGTGGGAGCAATCCGAATTTCACAGAGACGCCTCTGTGACTATAAAGTACCTAATCACTTATGCCCATTTAACACCACCACTATCCTCTCCCCTCTCTCTGCAACAACTGGACTTGAACTGAACTCACGTGAAAACAATAAAATCTGCCTCAGCTTTTCTTCAAGCAGTTCTGTTGGTTGAGGAGTCTCAGACTCCACGTCAAGCTGCCATTCTCCAGGTGCCTACATCCACATTGGGTTTAATTTCCAGTTTTATTTCTTACGTTTTAAAGCGTACAAAATTTATTATAAAAAAAAAGAAGACAGATATTCTGGGCCTACTTCTTAGCATGACGCATCTATTCCCTCAAAAGAAGGATTTCTATACTCAGTTGTTTTTTTTTACCTCTTTTTCTTTCATGGCGCCATAAAAAAGCCTGAAATTAGCTAAAGGCTGAAAAATCTCATGCTTGCATTGTTTAAAAGCTGACGGGTGCGTATACCAAGTTAGAATTTTGTATAAAATCTTGGGGTGCGCCTTATGATCCCCCCAAAAATAGGGAAGCCCATAAGCATGACAAACATCCTGAGGAAGAAACAGAACTACTGTCTGGGAGGGGGCTTCGTAGGTGGTGTCCTGAACAGGCTCCGCTGAACTCCACCGAACTGACTCAGCAGCAGTGCAGTGTCTCCTCGGTTGGTTGCTTACGGCCTAACATAGATTCGCTCCCCTTGGACTGCTGGTCTCGGATTCTGCGACCTGAACAAGCCGGGGTGTAGCTGCGAATTGGGATTTGGAATGAGCGGCGTGGGAGCAACGCCACTGTACGACCCAGAAGATGGGACAGCAAAAAAAGAAAAGAAAAAAGAACTACGGTATTTTTCGGCACCTGATTATAAGGCGCACCCCCCACATTTTACACAAAATTCAGATTGTGTTATTATATTTTCTTACTATTTTAGTAGTCATATTATAAGGCGCAGGGTCTCAGTCTGGGAAAAAAGTATTGCCTTATAGTCAGAAAAATATGGTACTGTCTGTCTCACCTTCCACTGAGACTCGGGTTGCGACGCAAGAACCTGCAAGGACCGCGCGGCAATCTGTCTCCACCAGTTCACCATCACTACAGGGGGCGCCGGCGTCACCTTGTCGCAAAACTCCTCCACTGCACGACAGACAAACAGACCAACACACATGATGCACGCACACAAACGCAAATCAAAATCAAACTCATTATCTCCCAAGGAGAAAGTTTGTTCAGGTGCCAGAATCACAAAGACATCGACATTCAGCATGCATTCATAAGCACATTTTGACTTCAACAAAGCGTGAGCATAATGTACATATTTTAAGGTTACACGTAATACACGCTTAAAGATACACATTACATGTGGATACATACAAGTCTAAGGATAAGCATGCATAGTTCCTTTTAACACGATGAACACACATTTAAACCTACAAGAGTTTAGGAGGTGGATAGATGCAATGATAATTACGTTATGCCATATACTTTTAAACATTGTCTGCACCAGTTGACGATCACTGCTGGTGGGATGACATTACTTTGTGGCAAAACGCCTCCAATGTATGACAGATACACAAACAGCCCCATATATACAAGTTCTTCTGCTGATAAAAACCATAGTGAACAGCACGATGAAACAATGCAGGCTGACTTGCCTGTAATTATATGCTCATGATTGACAACAGTGCACATATCGGATTACCCAGGAGCACATCTTGAGAGGAAATGCACACACACACACAGATACACATGCACATATCCGCGCGCACACACATACTTCATGTCTAATATCACTTTTAAGTGAAAAGACGTTAAATTAAAGAACAACAACAACACACACACACATAGAGACACACACGCACGCATGTACACACACACACACACACACAAAATGTTGCATAACTGAAATACAAATTAAGTGACTTACTCAGCACATTCATCAAAAATAAATCAAAATGTATCAAAAGTTTTTTTTTAAAAACCACCACCAAAAACCCCATCCATGTGACAAACAGTATCATCGAACACACTGACCTTTGACCTCCTTGCTGGCGACCATTTCAAGGAAGCGAAGGAAACCCACCAGAGGAGACCTGCACAACCACAGCAAATCACAACAGTAAGCATCCCTCACTGGGGCCAATAGCAAAGTGACCAGAGGAGACCTGCACAGCCACAACAAACCACAACAGTAAGCATCCCTCACTGGGGCCAATAGCAAAGTGACCAGAGGAGACCTGCACAGCCACAGCAAACCACAACAGTAAGCATCCCTCACTGGGGCCAATAGCAAAGTGACCAGAGGAGACCTGCACAGCCACAGCAAACCACAACAGTAAGCATCCCTCACTGGGGCCAATAGCAAAGTGACCAGAGGAGACCTGCACAGCCACAGCAAACCACAACAGTAAGCATCCCTCACTGGGGCCAATAGCAAAGTGACCAGAGGAGACCTGCACAGCCACAGCAAACCACAACAGTAAGCATCCCTCACTGGGGCCAATAGCAAAGTGACCAGAGGAGACCTGCACAGCCACAGCAAACCACAACAGTAAGCATCTCTCACTGGGGCCAATAGCAAAGTGACCAGAGGAGACCTGCACAGCCACAGCAAACCACAACAGTAAGCATCCCTCACTGGGGCCAATAGCAAAGTGACCAGAGGAGACCTGCACAGCCACAGCAAACCACAACAGTAAGCATCCCTCACTGGGGCCAATAGCAAAGTGACCAGAGGAGACCTGCACAGCCACAGCAAACCACAACAGTAAGCATCTCTCACTGGGGCCAATAGCAAAGTGACCAGAGGAGACCTGCACAGCCACAGCAAACCACAACAGTAAGCATCCCTCACTGGGGCCAATAGCAAAGTGACCAGAGGAGACCTGCACAGCCACAGCAAACCACAACAGTAAGCATCCCTCACTGGGGCCAATAGCAAAGTGACCAGAGGAGACCTGCACAGCCACAGCAAACCACAACAGTAAGCATCCCTCACTGGGGCCAATAGCAAAGTGACCAGAGGAGACCTGCACAGCCACAGCAAACCACAACAGTAAGCATTCCTCACTGGGGCCAATAGCAAAGTGACAGTGAGAGCCGCAGGATAAAATGATTTTCCACAGCAGAAGAAAAAAACATCCAACAGTCAAAGGAAAATCAACTACACCCTAAATGACCCATTATTCATCTGCCCTCTGCTATCCTTATCATTAATCCACTCACCATGCAACACCCATGCTAAAACAGGTTATGTCACAAGGGATAGAAAAGATAAACAATTTTTAAAAAAAACTTCTGTTACAAGCTTGTGACAAGGACTGACCCCGGGGCGGTGAAGGGGAGGGGGTGGATGAAGAGCTTGGCCACCATCCTGTCCACGATGACGTCTGACACAAGGCCCAGCACCATCTGACACGACATCCACCGCTTGACCAGACGCACTGTGGCACAGAACGACGGGTGGTCCTGCTGAACGCTGTCACACACACACAGATAATGATAATAATAATACTGAACATTTATATACATGGGTGCATGCGGTGACCAAAATGTTTGCCTGAACTTTCCATCATAACCCTTGCTAAAACTGTCAATTCAAAAGGAAAAAGAGAGTGAGAAGAGCTCTATCTTCAGACAGACCACTGCCTGAACTTGCATCAAACTGCCTGAATTCAGGTTTCAGGCACACCCACATGCACCCCTCTATATAGCGCTTTACTCCCTTTGCAGGGAGCTCAACGCGTTTTACATAGCCAACAAAACACAAATAAGTTAACATTATACACATAAGACTCACTACAATCAAATCAAATATACATAAAATAATATCATTTAAGCAAAGCCCTGTTCATAACCACAAAATTTGAAACTATATTACAATATTATAAGAAAAGAAACAAAATTGCAAGGGAAATCAAAGTCCATGAGCTACGTTATTGCGCAAACACACACACTAATAGAGAAGCACACAGTCACACACCACACACAGACACACAGAGACAAACACACACACTAATAGAGAAGCACAGTCACACACCACACACAGAGACAAACACACACACTAATAGAGAAGCACACAGTCACACACACCACAGACACAGACAAACACACACACTCAATAGAGAAGCACAGTCACACACCACACACAGAGACAAACACACACACTAATAGAGAAGCACACAGTCACACACCACACACAGACACACAGAGACAAACACACACACTAATAGAGAAGCACAGTCACACACCACACACAGAGACAAACACACACACTAATAGAGAAGCACACAGTCACACACCACACACAGACACACAGAGACAAACACACACACTAATAGAGAAGCACAGTCACACACCACACACAGAGACAAACACACACACTAATAGAGAAGCACACAGTCACACACCACGCACAGACCAAAAGGATCACAGTCACAATCTTTCATTAGTCCTCAAAAGGATATGCTTTTTGAAACTTAGCAAGATTCAAATACTAAGACAAAGCATGCAAATGCACACACACACACACACACACATACTGACACACACACAAACAAACACACACACTGACATACACACACACATATACACAGACAGACAGACACACACTGACCCCTGCATCATGGTGGTCAGTTCAGGCAGGGTGTTAATCTCATGCTCCGCACACACACACACAGACACTGACCCCTGCATCATGGTGGTCAGTTCAGGCAGGGTGTTAATCTCATGCTCCACACACACACACTGACCCCTGCATCACGGTGGTCAGTTCAGGCAGGGTGTTAATCTCATGCTCCGCATCACACACACACACACACAGACACTGATCCCTGCATCATGGTGGTCAGTTCAGGCAGGGTGGTGATCTCATGCTCCACACACACACACACACAGACACTGACCCCTGCATCATGGTGGTCAGTTCAGGCAGGGTGGTGATCTCATGCTCCACACACACACACTGACCCCTGCATCATGGTGGTCAGTTCAGGCAGGGTGGTGATCTCATGCTCCACACACACACACACACTGACCCCTGCATCATGGTGGTCAGTTCAGGCAGGGTGGTGATCTCATGCTCCACACACACACACACACAGACACTGACCCCTGCATCATGGTGGTCAGTTCAGGCAGGGTGGTGATCTCATGTTCCACAGCCAGGGCCTGGGGCGTGTCCTCCATACGAAGCATGCCCTCAGGGGAGCGAACCATGCGCAGCACACCCACCTCCCTCCTCACACCCAGCTTCAGCCGAAACACAAAGCCGCTCTGAAAACAAATTAAAACTCTTTCGTTCCTGAGAACCGCTTTGTGGTAACTGTAGATTCTTACCTTTATAGAGCTCTCTATCTCCCTATTCCCGGGTTTCCAGAGAGAGTAAACTGTATAAAGGGGTGTTATGTTATTGTGAATATGCGGCATGTTTTCAGCAGCCTGTTTCTCTTTCATAAACAATACTTGCCCCAGTAAGAAAAGGGAAAACACCCTCATTGCAATGCAATTATAGAAGAACAAGGTAATAAAGTTGCATCATGTTGCATGACATTACGAGCAAAAGAGGCCCGTAGGAATCAAGGGGATAAAATTTATCAGCAGCTAAAGAGGTTCTCAGGAATGAACAGTAGTTGACACTTCTCTGAATACAGAAACCAAAGAGTTAATACCGTAATTCACGGACTACAAGCCGCTTCGTCATATAAACCAAAGAGTTAATACCGTAATTCACGGACTACAAGCCGCTTCGTCATATAAACCAAAGAGTTAATACCGTAATTCACTGACTACAAGCCGCTTCGTCATATAAACCAAAGAGTTAATACCGTAATTCACGGACTACAAGCCGCTTCGTCATATAAACCAAAGAGTTAATACCGTAATTCACGGACTACAAGCCGCTTCGTCATATAAACCAAAGAGTTAATACCGTAATTCACGGACTACAAGCCGCTTCGTCATATAAGCCAAAGAGTTAATACCGTAATTCACGGACTACAAGCCGCTTCGTCATATAAACCAAAGAGTTAATACCATAATTCACGGACTACAAGCCGCTTCGCAATATAAGCCGCACCACCTACTTATTAAAAAAAAGAAATCTGAAAAAAGTTAAGCATAAGCCGCGTCAAAGGATAAGCCACGGAAGCGTGGCGATGCACGATGTTCGCTTCCGGTTGAGTCTAGAGTTGATCGCGGGTGTGTTGACTGCCAAAACGAAAGTGTTGGACCGCGAAACAGACCATCATTTTGTGAAAAATAGACTGAAATCTAGGTGATGTTTTTGTCATCAACCGTGAACAAGGCCACAGATCAAACATGCTCCACACACACACACACACTGACCCCTGCATCATGGTGGTCAGTTCAGGCAGGGTGGTGATCTCATGCTCAAGGACGCCACTGAGTTGAGTTTACTTTCACTTTGGGCAACGTTTAGGCCGCGGCACTGTACTAGCCGCAGGGGGGTGGGGGTGGGGTTTAAAAATAAAAAGTTGCGGCTTATAGTCCGCGAATTACGGTAATATTAAAATAATAAGCCTGCCTTGGCATAAGTGTGTCAGACCAATTGACATAAGCTAGAACACCAAGGCTACATTAAAATGTTGTTATGTTCTGCATAGTTATGCGGGGATTGTCTTTAGCCGTGGCAAGTTCCTTGCAAAAAACACGTTGAGATCACCAGGACAACACCCTTTACAGAGATCGCAACACTTACTTTGCTCTGGTTTCCTAGAAATCAAACTGTTAAATCGGCGATTCCTCCTTGGCGGAGGTGCTGGAAGTCAGATTCTTTCAGTGAAAGAGAGCATGTGCCTTCTCTTTTCTAATGGCCGCCTGAGTTTAGACCAAATCGTTTGAGCAAAATTTCCACAATACAAGCCTTTTTATTATTTTGTAATTTTTTTTTATGCAGTTTACCAAAAGGAGTTTCGCTCACAACAAAGGAAATAGCTCCTTTTTTTTGTTTTGTTTACTGCACTACAAAGAAGAAAAAGCTTCAACCACAATAAGTTGCTGCCACCCACCCCATCCAAAATGGCTTCTCTCTCCGGCATCTCCGCCAAGGAGGAATCGCCGTTTTGACGGTTTGATTTATAGGAAACCAGAGCAAATTGAGTGTTCCTTGAAAAGGCTGTCTTTCTGGTGATCTCGATGTGTTTCCCACAAAAATTAATCCGTCAGGGTCCACCTTTAAGCCATCTCCATTAAAGAGGAGAGTCCTTGAGTAGACCTGTCAGTGTTCTGCTAAAAGCCAAAGCCAGTGTGATAAAAACTGACCTGCATGACGTCCAGATGGTGAGGGTTGATGCTGACCGTGTGTCCTTTCTGCTGGAGTTTCTGGGCCATCTCTAGGAGGAACAGAGTCTTCAGGTCCCTGATCCGCTCTATGTCCTCTGGCCAGTGGCCGCTGCCCTCCAACGAACAGACCACTGCAAACCACACACGTAATGGAATGCGTCGGTGATTCTTCTTCTTCTGCGTTCCCAGGCCAAAAGGCCATAATGGGCAAAGTACATATGTGGTCCAGTTTTCAGTTTTCACTGGTCTCCCTGCTGCGTACAGCCGACACATTCCGATTTCGGAGGAGCTCAAAGGAGAACAGTTATTTGAAGATTTTTTTTTTAAAAGGCAGGAGAATGGGCCAAAAAGTCAGAAAGATAGTAGATGACAGTAAGCAAAGGGAAAAGGCAGAGTCGAAGAGAGTGAGAGACTAGAGGAAGTTACAAGCACAGAACTTCCAGAATGTGGGGGAACTATTTATACAAAAGAACCCCCGGTATCCCCACAGGGGAGTCAGTGATGAAATGCACACATACAAAAAAAATAAAAAATAAAATTTGGAGTATGAACTTTATAAGGCACACCTATTTTTATAAAGCGATACACGGTTAGGGCCGGACAGTGACCCCATTACCGTCCCCCCCCCCCCCCCCCCCCCCCACTGAAGGGGTTTCAGTGAGAAATCTATTTTTTTCAAAGTTTGCAGATACACGGTTAGGGCCGGACAGCGACGATATGCTTTCTGTAGCATTACGTGTCGTCTTGTTCATCATCATCATCATCATCATCATCATCATCATCATCATCATCATCATCATCATCATCATCATTGTCATCATCGTCATCGTCATCATCATTGTCATCATCATCATTGTCATCATCATCATTGTCATCATCATCATCATCATCATTGTCATCATCATCATCATCATCATCATTGTCATCATCATCATCATCACTGGTGCAGGGGTAGAACTCCCCCCAAAACACACTGAAAGGCAGGGGTCTAGGGGAGCCCAGCCCAGCAGGTACAGGGACAGAGCCCAGTTGGGGTGGACCCCCTGAAGCTGAAGCAAAAATACAATTAAGAAAGCATCGTAGATAGTTGTTCTCCTGCAAATTCCAAGATGAAGTTTATCATTTAATTGGCATATATGGTCAGGGTCATGTTTTGTATCAGTGTGCAAAAGTTCATGCAGGTATCTTCATTAGTTCCTGAGAAACAAAAATTAACAAAAATTACAAAAAACAACCACCACGTAGTGCGCCACATTAGTATCAAAGTACAATTTATATAAAGGTTCATTTTAACCCTTTCACTGCAAGCCATTTTATAGCCCCAAAATACCATTAAACTTAACTGGGTAGAGAAAAAACCACCCTGCAATATTGGGAATTCCCCTGTGACATGGACACCGTTAGGCCTATCCTTACCTCCCAAAATTAAGAAAATAGGGTCTTCGGATAACAGGCTTTTTAGTGGAATGGGTGCTAAACCAGTGTGGTGCATAAATGCGACATTGGCGGTGAAAGGGTTAATGACATGGGTGTTAAACCATTGTGGTGCATAAATGCGACATTGGCGGTGAAAGGGTTAATGACATGGGTGCTAAACCATTGTGGTGCATAAATGTGACATTGGCGGTGAAAGGGTTAATGACATGGGTGTTAAACCATTGTGGTGCATAAATGCGACATTGGCGGTGAAAGGGTTAATGACATGGGTGCTAAACCAGTGTGGTGCATAAATGCGACATTGGCGGTGAAAGGGTTAATGACATGGGTGCTAAACCAGTGTGGTGCATAAATGCGACATTGGCGGTGAAAGGGTTAATGACATGGGTGCTAAACCATTGTGGTGCATAAATGCGACATTGGCGGTGAAAGGGTTAATGACATGGGTGCTAAACCATTGTGGTGCATAAATGCGACATTGGCGGTGAAAGGGTTAATGACATGGGTGCTAAACCATTGTGGTGCATAAATGCGACATTGGCGGTGAAAGGGTTAATGACATGGGTGCTAAACCAGTGTGTTGCATAAATGCGACATTGGCGGTGAAAGGGTTAATGACATGGGTGCTAAACCAGTGTGTTGCATAAATGCGACATTGGCGGTGAAAGGGTTAATGACATGGGTGTTAAACCATTGTGGTGCATAAATGCGACATTGGCGGTGAAAGGGTTAATGACATGGGTGCTAAACCATTGTGGTGCATAAATGCGACATTGGCGGTGAAAGGGTTAATGACATGGGTGTTAAACCATTGTGGTGCATAAATGCGACATTGGCGGTGAAAGGGTTAATGACATGGGTGCTAAACCATTGTGGTGCATAAATGCGACATTGGCGGTGAAAGGGTTAATGACATGGGTGTTAAACCATTGTGGTGCATAAATGCGACATTGGCGGTGAAAGGGTTAATGACATGGGTGCTAAACCATTGTGGTGCATAAATGCGACATTGGCGGTGAAAGGGTTAATGACATGGGTGCTAAACCATTGTGGTGCATAAATGCGACATTGGCGGTGAAAGGGTTAATGACATGGGTGCTAAACCATTGTGGTGCATAAATGCGACATTGGCGGTGAAAGGGTTAATGACATGGGTGCTAAACCAGTGTGGTGCATAAATGCGACATTGGCGGTGAAAGGGTTAATGACATGGGTGCTAAACCATTGTGGTGCATAAATGCGACATTGGCGGTGAAAAGGGTTAATGACATGGGTGTTAAACCATTGTGGTGCATAAATGCGACATTGGCGGTGAAAGGGTTAATGACATGGGTGCTAAACCATTGTGGTGCATAAATGCGACATTGGCGGTGAAAGGGTTAATGACATGGGTGCTAAACCAGTGTGGTGCATAAATGCGACATTGGCGGTGAAAGGGTTAATGACATGGGTGCTAAACCATTGTGGTGCATAAATGCGACATTGGCGGTGAAAGGGTTAATGACATGGGTGTTAAACCATTGTGGTGCATAAATGCGACATTGGCGGTGAAAGGGTTAATGACATGGGTGCTAAACCATTGTGGTGCATAAATGCGACATTGGCGGTGAAAGGGTTAATGACATGGGTGCTAAACCATTGTGGTGCATAAATGCGACATTGGCGGTGAAAGGGTTAATGACATGGGTGTTAAACCATTGTGGTGCATAAATGCGACATTGGCGGTGAAAGGGTTAATGACATGGGTGCTAAACCATTGTGGTGCATAAATGCGACATTGGCGGTGAAAGGGTTAATGACATGGGTGCTAAACCATTGTGGTGCATAAATGCGACATTGGCGGTGAAAGGGTTAATGACATGGGTGCTAAACCAGTGTGGTGCATAAATGCGACATTGGCGGTGAAAGGGTTAATGACATGGGTGACAAATTAAAAACCAGTGTGTTCAATGCAGGTAAAATGCGACATTGGCGGTGAAAGGGTTAATGACATGGGTGTTAAACCAGTGTGTTGCATAAATGCGACATTGGCGGTGAAAGGGTTAATGACCACATGGGTGCTAAACCAGTTGTCTGCATCAAATGCGACATTGGCGGTGAAAGGGTTAATGACATGGGAAAATAAAACCATTGTGTAGTTGCATAAAATGCGACAATTGGCGGTGAAAGGGTTAATGACATGGGTTTTAAACTCAGCATTGTGGTGCATAAATGCGACATTGGCGAAAAAAAAAAGGGTTAATGACATGGGTGCTAAACCATTCTGTACTTGCATAAATGCGACATTGTGCGGTGAAAGGGTTAATGAAATGGGTGCTAAACCAGTGTGGTGCATAAATGCGACATTGGCGGTGAAAGCCTTTTTAATGACATGGGTGCTAAACCATCTGTGGTGCATAAATGCGACATTGGCGGTGAAAGGGTTAATGACATGGGTGCTAAACCATTGTGGTGCATAAATGCGACATTGGCGGTGAAAGACATTAATGACATGGGTGCTAAACCATTGTGGTGCATAAATGCGACATTGGCGGTGAAAGGGTTAATGACATGGGTGACTAAACCATTGTGTTGCATAAATGCGACATTGGCGGTGAAAGGGTTAATGACATGGGTGCTAAACCAGTGTGAAGTTGCATAAATGCGACATTGGCGGTGAAAGGGTTAATGACATGGGTGACATAAACCATTGTGGTGCATAAATGCGACATTGGCGGTGAAAGGGTTAATGACATGGGAACCTAAACCATTGTGGTGCATAAATGCGAACATTGGCGGTGAAAGGGTTAATGACATGGGTGCTAAACCATTGTGGTGCATAAATGCGACATTGGCGGTGAAAGGGTTAATGACAGCGGTGCTAAACCATTGTGGTGCATAAATGCGACATTGGCGGTGAAAGGGTGAAGATGACATGGGTTAAACTAAACCATTGTGGTGCATAAATGCGACATTGGCGGTGAAGAAAGGTTAATGACATCAGGGTGCTAAACCATTGTGGTGCATAAATGCGACATTGGCGGTGAAAGGGTTAATGACATGGGTGCTAAACCATTGTGGTGCAGAAAATGCGACATTGGAACCTGGTGAAAGGGTTAATGACATGGGTGCTAAACCATTGTGGTGCATAAATGCGACATTGGCGGTGAAAGGGTTAATGAAATGGGTGCATCAAACCATTGTGGTGAAGAAAATGCGACATTGGCGGTGAAAGGGTTAATGACATGGGTGCTAAACCATTGTGGTGCATAAATGCGACATTGGCGGTGAAAGGGTTAATGAAATGGGTGCTAAACCATTGTGGTGCATAAATGCGACATTGGCGGTGAAAGGGTTAATGACATGGGTGTTAAACTCATTGTGGTGCAGAAATCAAAGACATTGGCGGTGAAAGGGTTAATGAGAATGGGTGCTAAACCATTGTGGTGCATAAATGCGACATTGGCGGTGAAAGGGTTCATGCCGTTACTGATTTGGGGGGGGACAAATTAAAAACCCAAAAAGCTTTAAGTTCAATGTCAGGTAAAACTTTAAACAAAACCCACAAAAACAAATGAAATCCTTGTAAAAAGGAAAAAGTTGCACCTGTGCTGGTGTGGCACAGGTTAGGACACCCTGTGTCTGCAAACTATAAAAGCAGGGGGGAGCACTGACCAGTCATAGCGGGAGTGTACAGCGGCAGGGGGTTGTCTCCCTTCAACAGCTCTTCCGAGGTCAGCTGCTTGACGGCCGGATGTGCAGGAAACGCCTGTCGGAAAATAAAATGATTGTGTAGACGTTTTAAAATAAACCAATCTCAGAGTATATTTGAAAGAGAATTTACGATCAGGAAACTTTTTTTTTAGATAACTCAGCATTATAAAGACAAGAACATAAAAAAATGAATGCAGAAATTTGAACTGAAAAAAAATAATGTATTAAAAAAAAACCAAAGCATTAAAAAACAAACAAAAATTCTCAGAGCTTACTTCCCAATGAATCCAACTGAGTGTTCCCCCTGTGGGGATACCGGGTGGGGGTCTTTTGTACAAATAGTTCCCCCACCTTCTGGAAGCTCTGTGCTTGTAACTTCCTTTAATTCTATCTTTGACTCTGCCTTTTCCCTTTGCTTACTGTCATCCGCTATCTTTCAATCTCACTGGTTTGGCTTTTTTTCTATAAATTAGTACAAAGATTTCCTTCAGCACTGCCTCCGGGCATTGCCTCCATGATCGTTCCCACCACTATCTAAGGACAACTGAAGACAGACATCAAAGACATTAAACAAAGAAGAAAGGACAGCGCACCTCAGAGAACCTGAAGACGGGGTGTGTGCCTGTGACGGAGTGGATCCTGAGGGGCAGATCCATCCTCCTCAGCTCTCGGCCCAGATCCTCCAGCACCTGTCGGATCTGGTAGATCCGCTCCTCCCCCGTGCCGTAACTGGCCCCGCTGCGCCCGCCACCCTTCATAATGATAGTGATAATAATGAGCATTTATTTGCACTTGTTCTTACAGAAGCCATAAGCGCCTACGACAATGAACGAGTAGATGAGTAACTAAAAAAAGCGGTAGAAATATACGAATGTCAAAAAACTGCTTCGCGTACACACACACACACATGTGCACACAAACGCACGTGAGCACACACACACACACACACGCGTGCGCTCACACAAACACGCACACACAAACACATTACACAACACACACGAGCGCGCACGTGCACACACACACAGAAAACCACACACACACACACACTACACAACACAACACATTACACCACACACACACACACTACACTACACACACATGCACGCACACACACACACACACTTGCGTGCACACACACACTACACAACACACACGAGCGCGCGCATGCACACACACATACACACAGAAACCACACACACACACACTACACACACACACGCACAACACACACACTACACAAACACACCTTCTTCTGCTCCTTCTTTTCCTTCTTCTCTTTCTCCGTGAGGGTGAGGATCCGTGTGGGCACGTGCAGCACGCTGTCTATCTGTTGCCCCGCTGATTGTAAAAGGTCGGGGGTGATGGCTGCGTGTCTGAGAGAAAAAGGAAAGGGATTTGTGAGTGACAGTGTGTGCGAGTGACAGTGTGAGTGTGTGTGTGAGTGAAAGAGTGTGTGTGTGTGTGTGAGTGTGTGTGAGTGTGTGTGTGTGTGTGTGAGTGAGAGTGAGTGTGTGTGTGTGAGTGAGAGTGTGTGTGTGTGTTTGCACATGAGCCAGACGACAGTATTTTAAAATTATTGCTGCTGAGATCCTTACTCGATCTCCCATAACCCTTTCTCAGCCAAAAAATACCATTGAACTTAACCTGGGTAGACAATTTATAAAAAAACAAGCGCGAAATCGCAATAGTTTGTGGCACGCGGTCTATTTTTACCACTCCAACCATGAGTCGACCTCCCTTGGCTTTTCAATAATTTTAATCTTTGTAAAGTGACAGAATGTTTATTGTGGTGCATGCAACATTTCGTGAAAGGGTTAATATCTATGGATCAGCTAGGGGTAGGTTGACTGTGAGGCAACGCATTGGTTTCATTAGCAATATTACCTAGTACTGTGAGGCAACGCAAGTTTCATTAGCAATATTACCTAGTGTCTCCTTCTGCGTTTGCCATGCCATAACGGATAACGCACATTGGTTTCATTAGCAATATTACCTAGTACTTCTCCTTCTTCTGCGTTTCCAGGCCATAAGGCCATAACGAATAACGCACATTGGTTTCATTAGCAATATTACCTAGTACTTCTCCTTCTTCTGCGTTTCCAGGCCATAGCGGATAACGCACATTGGTTTCATTAGCAATATTACCTAGTACTTCTTCCTTCTGCGTTTCCAGTGCCATAAGGCCATAACGGATAACGCACATTGGTTTCATTAGCAATATTACCTAGTGGCATGTCTTCTGCGTTTCCAGGCCATAAGGCCATAACGAATAACGCACATTGGTTTCATTAGCAATATTACCTAGTACTCCTCCTTCTTCTGCGTTTCCAGGCCATAAGGCCATAACGGATAACGCACATTGGTTTCATTAGCAATATTACCTAGTACTCCTCCTTCTTCTGCGTTTCCAGACCATAAGGCCATAACGGATAACGCACATTGGTTTCATTAGCAATATTACCTAGTACTTCTCCTTCTTCTGCGTTTCCAGGCCATAAGGCCATAGCGGATAACGCACATTGGTTTCATTAGCAATATTACCTAGTACTGTCTCCTTCTTCTGCGTTTCCAGGCCATAAGGCCATAACGGATAACGCACATTGGTTTCATTAGCAATATTACCTAGTACTTCTCCTTCTGCGTTTCCAGGCCATAAGGCGGATAACGCACATTGGTTTCATTAGCAATATTACCTAGTACTTCCTCCTTCTGCGTTTCCAGGCCATAACGGATAAGGCACATTGGTTTCATTAGCAATATTACCTAGTACTTCTCCTTCTTCTGCGTTTCCAGGCCATAAGGCCATAACGGATAACGCACATTGGTTTCATTAGCAATATTACCTAGTACTCCTCCTTCTGCGTTTCCAGGCCATAAGGCCATAACGGATAACGCACATTGGTTTCATTAGCAATATTACCTAGTACTCCTCCTTCTTCTGCGTTTCCAGGCCATAAGGCCATAACGGATAACGCACATTGGTTTCATTAGCAATATTACCTAGTACTTCTCCTTCTTCTGCGTTTCCAGGCCA
The DNA here is from genome assembly GCA_017654935.2 of Phymorhynchus buccinoides. Classification (NCBI taxonomy): domain Eukaryota; kingdom Metazoa; phylum Mollusca; class Gastropoda; order Neogastropoda; family Raphitomidae; genus Phymorhynchus; species Phymorhynchus buccinoides. The sequence goes on from CM065685.1 coordinate 58,463,711, forward strand.
TAAGGCCATAACGGATAACGCACATTGGTTTCATTAGCAATATTACCTAGTACTTCTCCTCCTTCTGCGTTTCCAGGCCATAACGGATAACGCGCATTTGTGTCCGGTTTTCAGTTTCCACTGGTCTCTCTGCTGCATTCAGCCAACATATTCCCAGTTTGGAGGACCTCAAAGGAGAACAATTTTGGGGAGATTGTTTTTTTAGAAAAAAAAGGCAGGAAAGTGGGACAAAAAGTCAGAAAAAAAATAACAGGCGTAGACGACAGTAAGAAAAGGCAGCGTCAAAGAGAGTAACAGATTAGAGGAAGTTGCTAGCACAGAACTTCCAGAAGGTGGGGGAACTGTGTGTACTGAAAGATCTTGCAGTATCCCTCTCAAGTGCTCTCCAAACCTACACTCCTTCTAGCTCACTCCGATCTTCCCATGCCAAACTGTTGAAAGTTTCTAAAATGAATTTAAAGTCTTTTGGACAACGCAGTTTTAGTTTTTGCGACCCCACTGTCTGGAACTCCTTGCCTGTTCACCTCCGTCACAATTCAGCACTTCCCGCTTTCAAAACCCAAATGAAAACTCACTTGTTTCAAAGAGCTTTCTCTCTCTAACTTTTCACATTAATTAGATGATGATCGAATGAATGTGTATGTTAGCCCAATTGCGAATCAGTGAATGTGAGCGCCTTGAGTTTAATTCTAAAGAAAGGCGCTATATAAATACTATGTATTATTATTATTATTATACTCGCGACGTCTTGCAAAAAAGTCAACAACGACGTCCTCTCTACATCGTAAGGGCAAACCAAATTTTGCAAGAGTGAACCCCTCAACAAAAAAGTATCTACGACAAACAGAGCAGAGTGTCACACACATCACTTTGACCCATTCCACACATATCACTTTGACCCATTCCACACACATCACTTTGACCCATTCCACACGCATCACTTTGACCCATTCCACACACATCACTTCAACCCATTCCACACATATCACTTTGACCCATTCCACACACATCACTTTGACCCATTCCACACACATCACTTTGACCCATTCCACACACATCACTTTGACCCATTCCACACACATCACTTTGACCCATTCCACACACATCACTTTGACCCATTCCACACACATCACTTTGACCCATTCCACACACATCACTTTGACCCATTCCACACACATCACTTTGACCCATTCCACACACATCACTTTGACCCATTCCACACACATCACTTTGACCCATTCCACACATCATCACTTTGACCCATTCCACACACATCACTTTGACCCATTCCACACACATCACTTTGACCCATTCCACACACATCACTTTGACCCATTCCACACACATCACTTTGACCCATTCCACACACATCACTTTGACCCATTCCACACACATCACTTTGACCCATTCCACACACATCACTTTGACCCATTCCACACACATCACTTTGACCCATTCCACACACATCACTTTGACCCATGCCACACACATCACTTTGACCCATTCCACACACATCACTTTGACCCATTCCACACACATCACTTTGACCCATTCCACACACATCACTTTGACCCATTCCACACATATCACTTTGACCCATTCCACACACATCACTTTGACCCATTCCACACACATCACTTTGACCCATTCCACACACATCACTTTGACCCATTCCACACACATCACTTTGACCCATTCCACACACATCACTTTGACCCATTCCACACACATCACTTTGACCCATTCCACACACATCACTTTGACCCATTCCACACACATCACTTTGACCCATTCCACACACATCACTTTGACCCATTCCACACACATCACTTTGACCCATTCCACACACATCACTTTGACCCATTCCACACACATCACTTTGACCCATTCCACACACATCACTTTGACCCATTCCACAGGCATCACTTTGACCCATTCCACACACATCACTTTGACCCATTCCACACAATCACTTTGACCCATTCCACACACATCACTCTGACCCATTCCACAGGCATCACAACCCACTGACCGGTGGAGGACGTGGGAGACGATCTGGGTGCAGATCTTCCTCTTCTGGCTCAGGCCGGGCGAGGGGCCCCACACCACCGCTTCAAAGATCCCCCCGTCCGGGAAACGTCGCAGGTCCGACTTCTCCTCCCAGAACCGCCGGAACTCCTCCGCCTGACGACGCACGAAGCAGGCAGGGTTAGCTCTTCTAGCACCTTGTGGGCGGAATACATTCGCCCAATAACAGCACGCTTTAGTGCAGAGTGGCACAGTGGTAACGCCTTCGCTTCGTGTCAAGTAAACCCGAGTTTGAACCTGGGTACAGGGGATTTTTTCCTCTCACTTTGCACTAGGCCTTGCGGTCTGAACGTGGAGTCTTTCGGATGAGACGATAAACCGAGGTCCTGTGTGCTCATGCACTTAGCACACATTAAACCCAGTGGCAACGAAAAAGTTGTCATTTGGTCAAAATTTACCCCCCCCCCCCCTCCTTCCTCATCAGACACCTCTGTGACTATAATGTACCTGACCTAACCTAACTTCACACACACACACACACCAAATGCAAAGACATTCACTGCACAAGGGGCCTGCCATGTGTTTGTCTATTTTCAGAGCTTGTGTCACTGATTTGTTTTCCATTAAAGTAAAGCATGCGGACTCGAGAACAAAGAGTTGCCCCCCCAACTTGTCGGTTCAGATGCAACACCTTGACTGCCATTTAACATATTCCATAGGAGCTTGATGAAATCATTGATGATGTCATGAGATGAAGGGAAGTAACTCTTGGATGTAGTTTTTTGTTGTTTTGCTTTTAAAGGGTGAGGAGGGTTTTTATCCCCAGACCATTTTGCTCAGATTGATTCTTAACCCCTTGACTGCCACCAATTTACACGCATTGACCTGATGACATCACTGATGATGTCATCAGATGAAGAGGAATGACCCCGATATGCTGGCTTTTGCTCTAACTCGGTCAAGAGAGTTATATCCCCAGACCATTTTGTCAGATTGGCTCTATCAGTTGTCTTTATCATGCCATGATTTGCCCAATCATTTTTTTCTTTAATTTTCTCTGGCAGTCAAGGGATCAACCGTTATCTTTTTGCATTCCAATTTGACAATTTTAAATACATCTTTTCCCCCTGAAATTTTCAATGGCAGTCGAGGGGTTAATCAAAAAACATAAACACATGGTAGGCCTGATCAAAACTATTTTTACGAAAGACCCCCGGTATCCCCACGGGGAACACCCCTTCTAAACGTTTTTGTTCTGTCTCCTCATCCATCCACCCCCTCCCATTTACATCACCCCCCACCCTCCTTCCCCACACCCTCTCACCTCCGGTGCGTTGGCGGATGGGCCAATGTCCGTCACTCTGAGGGAGTTGCTCTTGTGCAGCAGCACACCAAACTCAAAGTCGTGGCATCGAGGGGGCGGGGGGTCAGTCACCGCCCACTGGAACGAACCTCACACTTTACCATCATTGCATCTTACTATCAGTATCATCACCATCAGTATTGTTATCATCATCGGTATTGTTATCATCATCAATCAGGCATGAAAGTGGATGAAGATCAAAAAAGAGGACAAAATTTCGTCCGAGAGTTCCCCAAAAAATTTTCCCGGAAAAAACATCTTTCAATCTTCAAAGAATAAGATTCTTTTCAGCAGAGAAAAATCCTTCCACACGGATTTTCACCTAACGTCCACAACGTTCCCCAATTTAAAAAAACCAAAACATTTTCGCCTACCTAACGTCACAAATTTTATTCAGCAAGGAGGGGGTCCGAAAATTTGGTCGGCACAAATACCTTCCACACACATTTTCAGCTAACATCGCTACTTTTGTTGAGCGGGAGCTACTCATTTCACCTTCCTTCGCACAATTGAAGCGAGTGAGCTAAAGAACTTCCGGTTAACCAGTTTGAGAATCCCGCCAAATAAAGACTTGTAGATATAAGAATACGTCAAGATCAGTCCTTTACGCGTAATTTTTTTTTACACGTGGAAGTTTTGAAAAATTTCCGCGGATTTTCCGCAAAACGCTGAATTCTTTCATGCCTGATCAATATCACAGCACAACAAACTGCAAGCATGTTGTGAGTTCTAGGGGGTAGGGGCAAAGAAAAGCAGAAAAAGGAAGAAATATAAGAGGACAGTATGTAAAAGGCAGAGTTATAAAAAGAAAAAGAAATTAGAAAAGTAGCTACCTAGCACAGAACTTCCAGATGACAGGGGAACTACATGTACTGAAAGACCAGCTTTATATCAAAGAAATATAGTCAAATTCATACAAAGAAATATTAACCCCTTCAAAGCCTGCCATGGTGTGTGATGCCATTAATGATGTCATAACTTTTGATGTCATAGCCCTGGAATTATGGTTTTGGGCTTAGACAAGTCAGGAAAGAAATATATCTAGACCATTTTCTCAGATTGAATCTAATGGGTCTTTTTTCAATTTTAAAATTTTATGATTTTATTCTTCTCCGGCAGGGGAGGGGTTAATAAACAGGTCACTTCCCCCATCCGTCACTAATGGAGGAAAAGCCTTTTTCTCTGAAAGTATCACAGGGTTTGAGGAGATGTTGTCTCTTGGTGCAGGTAATCAAGGGGTTAAAAGCCCTTTATGGTGGTCAGGGGGCAATTGGCCTTGAAGATGGATATGTCAAATGTTTCAAACTGGAGAGAAGGGCGTCTCCTCACGATCAAAACGCCCTACAACATTTGTTTTTCTGCACTGACTTTTCTCTGAATTCAGTCAGTAATCCCAAGCTCTGAAAACAGTAATTTCGGGCATTTGTCCGTAATTTTGCTGTCCGAGAAATCCATTCACCAGAATTTTTCGCTGCCGTCAAACCTTTGTTGAGCGGGGGGGGGGGGGGTGTACACACATGCTGCAACTTCCCAACCAAACCCTACTTCGACAACTGCCAAAATTTTGCACTTCGTACCTAGAAAAATGGCGGCATGGAGAAATAAACCGGAGGTATTCATTCAAGGGACATCACTCGAAGTGATACCTTTGATAGCAGACGACACAGTAGCGAGTACGGCTCAAACGCCATGCCTTCTTTTGATTTCTTCTTCTTCTTTTTTTGTACTCGTTCAGCGGAAATGCGGATTTTTTTGTTGCTGACCGTAATAGCGTAATCGGAGGTCTCAAAACGTAATATTTACGGACAAATCCGTAGGGAAAACAGGTCTGTTATATGATAAGAAAATCAATAATTTCTCCGTTTTCCTCTGGCACTGAAAGGGTTATGTTAGATTTACCTCAGGGTTTTCCACAGGGGCGGCCTGCAGCAGGAGGACTCGATCCCCCAGCCCCTGCTCCAGCAGGTCGGTCAGCCGAGGCAGTATCAATGCGACCGCCGGGCCACCCTGGTCCACCACCTGCCCCGACAGCCGCAGCTTGCTGACCGCACTGCGCAGCTGGTCAGTGGTCAGCGACACTCTGATTGACAGACAGACAGACAGTGAGACAGATGTCACTATCCTTTTTCAATCACCCACTTTAGTCCCATGGTGTCCATTTTGAATATTACGTCATAACTCAAAATGCCCAACATTTAAAACAAAAAGCCCAACATTTATAACTTGGCCTCCAACCCTCAAATCATGTTAGATCGACATAAAAACCTAATATATATCACAAAACAAGGTAAAGCTTAATTTCGCCTTGCCATTGATGAGAATGTACCGCATTTTATGGACTATAATGCGCACCCCCAAAAAAATTTGACATAAAAATCTGATTTTGTTCCTAGTTCCTTACTTTATTATTGGTCTATAATAATGCGCACCCCCCAAAAAAATTTGATTTTGTTCCTAGTTCCTTACTTTATTACTGGTCTATAATAATGCGCACCGCCCAAATTTGACATAAAAATCTGATTTTGTTCCTACAGTTCCTTACTCTATTATTGGTCTATAATAATGCGCACACCCCCAAATTTGACATTGATTTTGTTCCTACAGTTCCTTACTCTATTATTGGTCTATATAATGCGCACACACCCAAAACATTGATTTTGCGCAGGGGTCCAAAGGACAGGGAGAAAGGTGGCAGAGTGGTTAAGACGTTCGCCTGCCAAATGTAATGCGTGACTGCAGCGTGAGTGACCCGGGTTCGAATCCCGGCCTCGCCCTTTCTTTCTAGTTTGACAGGAAAATTGAACTGAACGTCCAGTCCTTCGGATGGGGACTTAAAGCTAGTCTGACCTGTGTGCTGAGAAGGAAAAAAAGCATTTGTTTGTTGATTTATTTGTTAATGATCTCTCTCTCTCTCTCACTCATAAAGGTGAGGTCAGACTTGAAATGGCACATTCGCCCTCACCTCCCCTCTCTCTCTCTCTGTCACAAACACACACACTGTAACAAACCACTGACTTGTAGGTGAGGTCAAACTTGAGGTGGAAGGGGCAGGGTGTCATGAAGAGTGTGTCAAACTGTTCCTCGGCCATGCACTGCACAGCTAGCTCTGCCTCGTGACACACCTGTACAAGATGGCAATGAAGGGGTTAATATAGCACTGAATGGGTTAATACATCTGCTTAAAACATGGCACTGAATGGGATAGCAACGCTAGGAGTAGAACCACACACAGGACTACATGAGTTAATATAACCGCTATACACAGCACAGCCAAGTCTGCCTCTGTCAAAAGACACATGGGAATGAAAGGGCACGCCTCTACAATATGAAATGACATCGAATGGGTTAACACACACCTGCTACTCGGCATACTATAACACACATGCCTCATGGCACCCCTGTCAAAGATACCACGGTGATGAATGGGTTATCACACACCTGAGCACAGCACCGAACACAGTAACAAACCTGTGCTTCGCACTGAATGTGTAGAGTGGCACAGAGGTATTGCGTTCGCCTCGTGTCAAGTAAACCCGAGTTCGAACCTGGGTGCACAGGATTTTTCCTCTCACTCTGCACTAGGCCTTACGGTCTGAATGTGGAGTCTTTCGGATGAGACGATAAACCGAGGTCCCGTGTGCCCATGCACTTAGCACACGTTAAACCCAGTGGCAACGAAAAAGTTGTCATTTGGTCAAAAGTTACCCCCCTCCCTTTCTTTCCTCATCAGTCACACATAAATTGCATGCACATTTTCTTTTTACAAAAATGGGTGACTGCCTCTGGCTGCGACACGACACGCTCTACAGGTGTGAGCAACCCGGATTTCACAGAGATGCCTCTGTGACTATAAAGTACCTAATACAAGGCACTGAAAGAGTTAAGAAATCTGTCAAAGACACCATGGCACCAAAAAGGTTAACCCACCAGGGCTTTGCACACAAACTACCCGTCCTATACAGCACAGCCAATGTTGCCTGCGTGGCACATCCGCCAAAGACACACAGGAAGGAACGCACTGAGCGATGTCCACAAGGCTTTCACTAACACACCTGCAACGTCTGTAATTCATGCTCAGTTATCACCTCCAGATCCCCCCCCCCCCCCTACCCTAGGGCGTTGTAGGCTGCACGTTGCTTTGCAGTCTTACTGCACATAGCTGAATATTCAGTTCTCTGGTTCCAAACTGGGAGCCTTCTTGATTGATTTTTGACTTTTTTGTGTGCACATTTTGCCATCACATGTGACATTTTATGTTGTTTTATTTATGTAATCAGTACCATAACATTGAAGTGAGTCTTTCTTTGTTTGGCTGTGCATAGTATGCATTGCCGAGTGGCAGGTGTGTTAACTCATTTCATATTTGTAGATATTTTAACCCTTTTATTTCCCTTGACATGGGATTTCATAGTACGGTTAGCGTTGGGCGAGTTGGGGGTAAGTAGGTTAATTATTGGGTCAAACTTTCTGGCGAATGTCAAAGATTCAATCAGTGTTGAACGTCATTTGAGGAAAAGGTAGTCTTAGACATACAAACCATACAGAAAAACAAGACAGAGAGACACAGACAGGCAGACAGACAGACCGACCCACTCACTCGTTTGTAGAGCCCTCTGGTCATGCCCAGGGCCAGGTTCAGATAGCCGGTGACGTCGACAAACACCACCTCAAACTCGCCCATGAACTGGTCCAGCGTGGGTCGTCCCCCTTGACCCGCCTCCGCACACAGCACCAGGGGGCTCTCCAGCCACTTGGAGCGGCCTGCAAGAGAACAACAACAAAAAACTTGTAAGTGAAAAAAAAAAGTTCTTCTTCGTTCCCAGGCCATATGGCCATAATGAGTAAGGTACGTATGTGTCCGGTTTTCAGTTTTCACTGGTCTCCCCGCTTCGTACAGAAGTGAAAAAAAAAAGTTCTTCTTCGTTCCCAGGCCATATGGCCATAATGAGTAAGGTACGTATGTGTCCGGTTTTCAGTTTTCACTGGTCTCCCCGCTTCGTACAGCCAACACATTCCAATTTTCGGAGGAGCTCAAGGGAGAAAAATTATTTGGACATTTTATTTGAAAAAAAAAGGCAGGAGAATGGGCCAACAAGTCAGAAAGATAGTAGATGACAGAAAGCAAAGGGACTAGGCAGAATCAAAGAGAGTGGCAGATTAGAGGAAGTTACAAGCACATAACTTCCAGAAGGTGGGGGAACTATTTGTACGAAAGACATCCCCCGGTATCCCCACGGTGAGAGACTCGTGGAGGGGATGGGGGCATCCAGCTCCCCGTATGGAGGCACGAGGCATCCACCTACTGCCCCGAGTCATCACTACCCTTAAGATTTCTTTATTTTTATGTGTGACTATAAATAGCGAGGGAATAGAAATTGTGCTCAATTCTTCTTCTTCTTCGATCGCTCAGACAGTTCCCTGTCAATTATGAGCACAGATGGCGTCATGCTGCCGTTATGTGCCTAAGTAAGAAATAATTAGGCCCAGCATGTCCGACTTCGGCTGGAGGAAATCTTTTTGAAAGTGTTTCTTGAAAAAAGGCTGCAGGAGAATGGACCGGTAAGGCAGAAAGATAGTAGATGACAGCAAGCAAAGGGAAAAGGCAGAGACAAAGAGAGTGACAGATTAGAGGAAGCTACAAGCACAGAACTTCCAGAAGGTGGGGGAACTATTCATACAAAAAGATTCCCCGGTATTCCCACGGGGGGAGTCAAGCTTGCTATCAGCATCCTTTGTCAATCGCCTAGCTATCTTCGATCTATAATGCAACGTATTCTTATTATGGTTGAAGACGAAACACTCTCTCAATACATTTAAAAAACCCATCCAAATCCTCCTTCAAAATGACACTGAAGAACTGGCTAACCACATGAAAATGGCACATTGGACGAAACAGGCCAATCACAGAGACACGTTCAAACTTCAGTCAAGGGAATGTACTACGTGTGACAAACTATTTTCAATTTTGGAATGTGAATGGCAGTTTTAAGTCTAACAGAACAAGCGTATTTACCCATTTATACATGACTCTCACACTCATGAACCCCCACCCTCCGTGGGGATACCGGGCGTGGGGTGTCTTTCGTACAAATAGTCCCCATCTTCTGGAAGTTCTGTGCTTGTAACTTCCTCTAATCTGTCACTCTCTTTGGTTCTGCCTTTTCCCTTTGCTTACTGTTATCTACAATCGTTCTGCCTTACCGGTCCATAATCTCCAGCCTTTTATCAAGAAATTCTACGAAGATTTTCTCCACCCGAAGACGGACATGCTTGGCCTATTTCCTAGGCAGCATGACGCATCTTTGTATTTTTTAGGCGCATCAGCTGGTAGCTCCTCATGGGGCCAGCAGGACCCCGTCCTTCGCCAGGTGGCCGGCAAACACCGACATTAAATACCACTCGTAAAGAGTAAACAGGTCTGGTGAACTCACTGAGGTGCGTCAGTATGAGGCGCATCAGCTGGTAGCTCTTCATGGGGGCCAGCAGGACCCCGTCCTTCACCAGGTGGCTGGCAAACACCGACAGCAGAAATCCACTCAGACCCCCATAACCCTGAAATGAGAGGGAAAAGATGATGGTGATACCAATATACTCCAAAAACCAGAAACCATGTTTCAGGTATGTGTAAACATAGGCATGGCAATGGAGGGAAAACATTTTTCTCTGAAAATATTACAGGTTTCAGGAGATGTCTCTTGGTGTAATCAAGGGTTTAAAAGCCCTCTATCAAACTTGGGAAAAGGGCATCTCCTCAAGCTTAACGCATTGGAGTCGCAGTCAGATAGTGCGCATCGACCCCAGGAATCACTTTCAGGCCACTTTAAAAAACAAATCACTACCAAATATTTAATCAAGATAGAAACAAACAATACTTTGCAAAAGAAAGGCATAAGTCTACTAAATAAAATGTCACACACAGTTGGTGTGCTTACTCATCTCTTTTGTGCAAAAAACACTCAGTAAAGTACCCAAAACGGAATTTCCAATTTTTTTTAGCCGTCATTTTGTTTATGTAGGAACACAGCTGTTGCTAAGTGACTCCATGAAATTCGCTAAAATGAGGCCCAAATGGCAATGAGAAACGGTCTAAGGGAAACAATCGAAGCATAAGTGAGTGTACTTTGACTTTCAACAGTGAGCTCCCTTGAGTAGCATTATTTGTGGGTGCAAAATTTTGTTCTCGGAAATTCAGAAGGCAGTTGTCTGACCTGAACAGAAACCCACAGTGACGGCAGACATCTGCCGTCATGACTCCAATGAGTTAAAAAAAATCTCTGACATTTGATCTTCAGCATTCACTTTTCTCTGAATTCGGAGAATTCTTTGAAAATTACCATGCCTGAAACAGGAAGCCACATTTTGGGGCACTCCAAAAAACACGGAAATCCAGTGTACGTCGGAACTAAAGAAAACCCACCCTTAACCACACTCACACACATCCACCACACCAAACACACACCTAACCACACTCACACACATCCACCACACCAAACACACAGCACACACTCACACACACCCACCACACAGCACACTCACACACACACCACACTCAAACACACATCACACACCACACACCACACTCACACACATCCACCACACCAAACACACATCACACACCTAACCACACTCACACACATCCACCACACCAAACACACATCACACACACACACACACCACACACACACACACATCACACCACACCACACCACACACATCACACACCTAACCACACTCACACACATCACACACCTAACCACACTCACACACATCCACCACACCAAACACACATCACACTCACACACATCCACCACACCCACCACACATCACACACCTAACCACACTCACACACATCCACACACACACTCACACACATCACACTCACACACATCCACCACACCCACCACACATCACACACCTAACCACACTCACACACATCCACCACACAGTACACACCACACTCACACACATCCACCACACACACACACCACACACATCACACCCACAACCACACTCACACACATCCACCACACCACACACACATCACACACCTAACCACACACACACATCCACCACACCAAACACACATCACACACCTAACCACACTCACACACATCCACCACACAGTACACACCTAACCACACTCACACACATCACACACCTAACCACACTCACACACATCCACCACACACCACACACACACAACCACACTCACACACCTAACCACACTCACACACATCACACACCTAACCACACTCACACACATCCACCACACCAAACACACATCACACCCACAACCACACTCACACACATCCACCACACAGTACACACCTAACCACACTCACACACATCCACCACACAGTACACACCACCACACTCACACACATCCACCACACAGTACACACCTAACCACACTCACACACATCCACCACACCACACACACACCACACTCACACACATCCACCACACAGTACACACCTAACCACACTCACACCCACAACCACACTCACACACCTAACCACACTCACACACATCACACACCTAACCACACTCACACACATCCACCACACCCACCACACATCACACCCACAACCACACTCACACACCTCACACCACACACACCTCACACACATCACACACCTAACCACACTCACACACATCCACACACCAAACACACATCACACCCACAACCACACTCACACACATCCACCACACAGTACACACCTAACCACACTCACACACATCCACCACACAGTACACACCTAACCACACTCACACACATCCACCACACAGTACACACCTAACCACACTCACACACATCCACACCACACACTCACACACCTACACCACACTCACACACATCCACCACACAGTACACACCACACTCACACACATCCACCACACAGTACACACCTAACCACACTCACACACATCCACCACACAGTACACACCTAACCACACTCACACACATCCACCACACAGTACACACCTAACCACACTCACACACATCCACCACACAGTACACACCACACTCACACACATCCACCACACAGTACACACCTAACCACACTCACACACATCCACCACACTCACACACACCACACTCACACACATCCACCACACAGTACACACCTAACCACACTCACACACATCCACCACACAGTACACACCTAACCACACTCACACACATCCACCACACAGTACACACCACACTCACACACATCCACCACACAGTACACACCTAACCACACATCACACACACAACCACACTCACACACATCCACCACACAGTACACACCTAACCACACTCACACACATCCACCACACAGTACACACCACACACCAACCACACTCACACACATCCACCACACAGTACACACCTAACCACAGGTACACACCTAACCACACTCACACACATCCACCACACAGAACACACCTAACCACACTCACACACATCCACCACACAGTACACACCACATCCAGTTCCCGCTGGTGTGCCCAGATCTTGAGCAGAGCCAGGGCATCCTGGAGCTCCGGCAGAGATCCCACGTGCTGCAGCACAAAGTTGGCGTTGGCCTCGCAGCACACGTCCTGCAGGATGGTCGAGTTGTACAGGGGGGTGGGGGGCAGGGCACCCTCCTCATCTGACAACAACAACATTAAATACTATCAAAGCAGGATGGTCGAGTTGTACAGGGGGGTGGGGGGCAGGGCACCCTCCTCATCTGACAACAACAACATTAAATACTATCAAAGATGGATGGACGAGTTGTACAGGCGGGTGGGGGGCAGGGCACCCTCCTCATCTGACAACATCATTAAATACTATCAGTGTTAAGCTTAACTCTTCTAGCACCATGTTTTGTGATTTATGCAAATTATGTTGCTTAATATTATTGATTCATACAATATTTACTTACTTTGTAAGCGCTTAGGGCTTTGCTTATTATTATTATTATGATTTTTGACGTTCTTGGTTGTCCGTTGCATCTTAACCAACACAGATACAAGATCAAGAAGGAAATATTTACAAACCGACTGAGCTTTGATAGCGAGTCTTGAGTTTAGCTTTGAAACGAGAGATAGTTGGTTCATGGGCGGAGGTCAACTGGGAGGGAATTCCAAACAGCAGGGGCACTGAAACTGAAGTCAAGAGCGTGGCGTCATTTAGGCCCGACGTTGTTGTGGGTGATGTGAAATACAATATGATACAATATAACACATACCCTGCCCCTCTTCCTCTGTTTGTAGAACCATTCAGGCCTGACATTGTGGGTGATGTGAAATACAATATGATACAATATAACACATACCCTGCCCCTCTTCCTCTGTTTGTAGAACCATTCAGGCCTGACATTGTGGGTGATGTGAAATACAATATGATACAATATAACACATACCCTGCCCCTCTTCCTCTGTTTGTAGAACCATTCAGGCCTGACATTGTGGGTGATGTGAAATACAATATGACACAATATAACACATACCCTGCCCCTCTTCCTCTTACTGTTTGTAGAACCATTCAGGCCTGACATTGTGGGTGATGTGAAATACAATATGACACAATATAACACATACCCTGCCCCTCTTCCTCTTACTGTTTGTAGAACCATTCAGGCCTGACATTGTGGGTGATGTGAAATACAATATGATACAATATAACACATACCCTGCCCCTCTTCCTCTTACTGTTTGTAGAACCATTCAGGCCTGACATTGTGGGTGATGCGAAATACAATATGATACAATATAACACATACCCTGCCCCTCTTCCTCTTACTGTTTGTAGAACCATTCAGGCCTGACATTGTGGGTGATGTGAAATACAATATGATACAATATAACACATACCCTGCCCCTCTTCCTCTTACTGTTTGTAGAACCATTCAGGCCTGACATTGTGGGTGATGCGAAATACAATATGATACAATATAACACATACCCTGCCCCTCTTCCTCTTACTGTTTGTAGAACCATTCAAGCCTGACATTGTGGGTGATGTGAAATACAATATGATACAATATAACACATACCCTGCCCCTCTTCCTCTTACTGTTTGTAGAAGCATTCAGGTCTGACGTTGTTCTTGGCGATGTGAAATACAGTGAAACCCGTTTAGTACGAATTCCAGGGGAGAGGGCCAATTTACTCGTTGTAAGCATTGCTCGTTCAAACCATTTTATCGATTTTGGCAACCCTGACGAACCTATCAATCGGTCCTCACATCTACTGTGATGTGCGTGTTGGTAAAGTGTGAAAAAGACAGAAAAACGGAAACAACACACTTACCCAACAAAGCATGGTTGTAAGCCCAGTATCCTGTATCCATAGGGTTTTTAATGCCGATTACATACACTTTAAAACAGTTTATTAACACACGATAACATCAAAAACATAAAATCCACACACGCGCTTTAAGAGAAAGTTAAAATTTCCCGGAAGTCACAAGATCAGTGCGCAAAGAGTGAGTCCAGTGTCGTCTGCTTGCGCTGCAGACACCCAAGTTGTTATATCGGCCAATCAGAATGCCGCTTACATATCGAGAGGTCAGTCAAGATGGCGATGTTGTTGTCAGTGTGTTCTCGTTCTAGCCAGGTAGTTGTGCAAGAAAGTTTGACTTTGGGATGGCGGTGTGGTTGTAAGTGCGTTCTCGTTCTAACCGCGTAGTTTTTGCATAAAAGCTTGACTTTGGGAGTCAATAAATTGTACGTTATATGCAAGTTGCTCGTTGTAGCGAGCTCGTTGTATGCAGAATTATTTAACAAGGAAAAAGAAGGCTTGTGGTCGGGAATTTTGAAACCACTCGTTAAACACGGGCTCTCGTTTAAACCGTACTCGTACTAAATGGGTTTCCCTGTACAATATGATACAACATAACACATACCCTGCCCCTCGTCCTCCCGGTCCTGTTGTTTGTAGAACCACCTGGGTCTGACGTTGTTCTTGGCGATGTGGAACCGGTTCATCTTGAACGTTCCTTCCTCCGGAATGGCGTGCAGATGGAGAGTGAGTGCCTTCCCCTTGCCTTCCACTGTAGATAAAACACGCTACACAATAGGAAATGTTCGCAAATAGCCAAGGGACATAATTTCGCGGTTTGCGCGAGTGTACTTTCATTATTTGGTAGGACGAACGCCTTGTGTTTGTCCTACTTTTTCATGGGCGAACAATCCGATTTTGTGGTCAAAAGACGCATTCCATTTTTCCGAAAATAATCTATTGGCAAAGATACTGATAGAGACCAAAAAATCGAGAAAAAACAACAACCTCTCAACAAATAACAGCCAACACGCAGCCAGACCTGTTTACCCCTATTTTGCAAAGTTGTAATTTCTGAAACAAAAAAATGTAATTTTGAAAAAAAACCGTGTAATCCAACATGAGATCAATGAACGTCGATATCATACTGACCTGAGTGTGCAATACTAATGTCCGTCGAGCAGTAGACACAGAACACATGCTCGTCACCTAGTGCTGAACGACGGATTCCTGGAATTTTGAGGTAACTTTCCCGGAATTTCTGTGCCACTTTTGATGTCTTTTCTTTTGATTTTCGACCAGAAGATACAGAAGCTTCGGAATGCACTCGCTTGGATGCCATTTTGAAACAGAAAAGGAAATGACGCTAAATGACTTTTCATCGCATCGTTTCAAAATCTTCGCTTACCAACGCAACTGTATCTTTTAATTTTTTATATTTAGGATTTTTTTTCCTCCGTAGCCGTAATTTGACTTTTCCCCCGTAAAAAATTACGGCAAAATCGGGATGGTAAACAGGTCTGCGCAGCACCCTTTCAGGAAGGAACTCTCACCGGGCATGGTGAGCACCAGCACAGGCCTGAAGACGTTCCCCTGGTGGAGGGTGAACCTCAGGTCCTCCGCTATGCCCCCCGCCCTCCTCACGGCCGCCGCCACTACGCACAGGTACAGGGCTCGCTTCCGCACGTAGCGATGGTTCAGCCAGTCCTTGGCTTGGAAAAACTCCTTCACACCACACAAAGTCAAAAAAATAAAAAAAATAAAAAATAAAAATAAAAAACCCAAAATTAGCCTGTCATTCATTGTAAAGGTTTTCTCAGACAGTTCAATTTTGGTGGCAGAAACAGGCTGATGTTTTGAGTTCAACTCGACTTAACTTATATTCTTAAGAACAGCAATAGAAATAGAACTCATTTTAATTCATTCTGTATTCAGTTTTAAAAGGTAATTCTATACCCAGTCTGTCTCTTTTTTCATTAAAAAAAAGTCCTTTGGGGCCATCAGAAGAGAAAGGCTGAAATCAGCCTTCAAGGCTGAAAAATCCCACACCTGATTATCTCCTCTTAAAGGGATAAATGTGGATATTGTCATTAGTGCTTAGAAGGGTTTCACTACTTAACTAAGAATCATATCGCTGAGCGCAAAACATACAGACGCAAGTAAAAAAAACGTGACTTCACACGAGGAATGGAAAACTCAATATTTTGGTAATTTCAGGTCAAATTACTTCATTTTTAGTTCATTTAGCTTCACCATCGGAGCTTTATCTTTGCAAATTGTTGTTTTACAGCTTTGTTAGACAATGCAGCTTGTCTAGATCAACTGGTAAGTCCAACTCATCGAAGTTGACCAGTTTTGACCATATTTTTTCGGACTATAAGGTGCACCCTCCCAAATTTCAGATTTTGTTACTATATTTTCTTACTATTTCATCAGTCACGTTATAAGGCGCAGGGGTCTGAGTCTTGGAAAATAGTATCGCCTTATAGTCCGAAAAATACGGTACGTCTCTATGAATGATCTGCGCACTGCGATATGTTCCTCCTCCTTATTTTTCAACCTTGGGCATCTCCATGAGGAGGTCAGCGGACTTGGAGGGCTGTACACAGGTGTTGAAGGGGGGTGCTGATCCCAAGGTGCACCCTCACTGGGGCCATGGACATTATTATTACTATCACATGGGTGCAACTACACAAAATGAAAAAACCCTGAAAGGCCGGGGTCCAGGGGTAATGTCCCCCTGCAGCTGAAGCAAAACATGATTTATGAAGGTATTTTAGCTTGCTTTTTCCACAATTTATAAAAATGCTTATTTTAAAAATACAGTACAGGTACAAAGATCCTGTTTGACAAATAAAAATAAAAAGGAACTTCCTTTTCTGGAAAATTTAAAAAACAGGAAATCCTTGTATACCAGAAAAAGTTGCACACATGTGAAAGGCAGGGGTCCAGGAGCCACCCAGGGCCCCGGCGGGGTACAGGGGCAGAGCCCCGTTGGACGATTCAGGGGGCAATGCAAGAGAGAGAGAGATAACGAGACAGACAGACGGGCAGTTAAAATGATGGACAGTCTGATAAGCCTCGTAAAATGATTACATTGCCCTTGAAAACAATATGGCATCACCATGCTGTTTTCCAGATTCCCAGAGAGAGACTTCCAGGATAGAACAACCAAGTTCAAAACGCCCCAAATTGTTTGTGGTCGATTTTAAAAAAAACAAAGCCATGAAGTTCAGTTTCTGGTAAAAAAACACACACCCAAAACCCCAACTGATATCAGTGTAAAACTGAGAGTTGCACCCATGCAGCGTCAATACAGTGGAACCCCCCTTATAAGACCTCCCATTATAAGACTACCTCCCAAATAAGACCTGCTTCTCTGACTCTGAGACATTGCCCTTCTTTGTAAATATTAAAATCACCTCCCTTATAAGACCTGATTTTGGGTGATTTTTGAAGGTCTTATAAGGGATGTTCCACTGTATTCCTATACCTTGGGCATCTCCAGGAAGAGGTCTGCGGCCTTGGAGGGCTGCACACAGGTGTGGAGGGGGGTGCTGCCTCCCAGGTACATCCTCACCGGGGCCACGAACTGCGCACACCCCTTGGTGCCGGGCTCATCCGTCACGGGCAGCCGCACTCCCTTCAGCCACGCCCGCTCTCCTGCCTGCAGCTGCGTGGGACACAAACACACACCGCAACAAAGTCTCAGGGCTCCCAGGGACCCCCATTTGGGGGTCTATGAAGCACTAAAATTCTACAGGACCCTCTCAGGGCTCCCCATTTTGTTTGACCATAGTGGGTATTTTGACCCCCAGGAAGCAGCTATTTTGACCCCCAGGGTGAACTAATAGAGGGTGAAAAATCAAAACAAAATAAGCATAAAGACACGTGGGTACTGTCAACAAAATGTAAAGTATTGTATGCACAGGCAGTATGAAGCATTACATGCCTGGCATTTCCGACACACAAATGTTACCAACACAGTCACACACAGCCACACTCACACAAATCATTCAAGAATCAAGAACTTTAATCCTTTGTCCTCTTTTGAGGCATTGAGGATGAAACAACAAAATTATAAAATTTCAAGCAAGGCATGACAATTTATGTTGAACATTCAATAGCACACACACACACACACACATTTTAATTATCTCTCTCTCTGTGTCTTTCGCCGGGATGTGTCAAAGGTCATTGAACTTATAACCAGTCTAGAATGATCAAGTACTATCATGACCTGACCTTCACCTTGTGCTAATGCCTCTGAAGTGTTTCAAGTGATGGAGTTGGTTTTTTTCTAACCCAATGCTTGTCCTGTCTATTTATGGAAGACGGGACCGGGGTTATGTGAGCGAATGGAGTGGGGGGGGGGGGGGGGGGGGGGGGGGGGGGGGAGGTAGAGAGAGAGAGAGAGAGAGAGAAAGAAAGATTTTAGAGAGAGCGCCATTCAGATAAGGCTGACATTGACTTTGGGCTGACATGCCTAATTGGTCTCATGGGTCTGCAGTAGACCGGCTTTTCCCGCTGGGTGAAATGGGAGACGGGCTCACGCACTCAGCAGATTTATAGTGCGTCTCATAACCCTCGAGTAGTAATTATAGTGCGTCGTTTCACCCCCAGTACGAAGTTTTAATGCGTCTGTCACGCACATTTGACGCACAGAATGGGGAGCCCTGCCTCTAAACGAATGTGCAGGGGATCCCAGGGATGCATTAGAAAAATTCTTTTTAGCATTCGCTATGCCACTGGGACCCTCTATCCCGCCTCTAGGACCCTCTATACTGTAAGTGAAGGAGTCCCTGGGACCCTTTGTTTTGCGGGACGATTGGGAGCTCAGAAATCTTTTAACTCATTCAAGTCATTCCGGCCATACATGTGCCAGGAATTAATAGATAGCTGTCAATTTGATGCATTTGCTTCAAGGGAAGTAAATCTGTGTATACACCATACCTTCTTCTTTCTTTGAACAAACACCATCATCTTTTGTATGGTTCTGTTGTTGTACCTTGGTCACTTCTAAACTCGCTTCGCTCCCTTAGACCACAATATAGCGGACCTCGTCATCCAAACATGAGGGACAATTATGCTCGTTTTAATTTTGATCAATTCAGCATATATACGAAATATTCATTGTCATCAAAACTCAGACTCACTAAGAGTGTGTCTTTATA
The DNA here is from genome assembly GCA_017654935.2 of Phymorhynchus buccinoides. Taxonomy (NCBI): domain Eukaryota; kingdom Metazoa; phylum Mollusca; class Gastropoda; order Neogastropoda; family Raphitomidae; genus Phymorhynchus; species Phymorhynchus buccinoides. Next base: position 58,483,532 of record CM065685.1, read on the forward strand.
GCTTGCCATTTGGTGAAACTGACATAACACTTTACCATGATTAATCTTCCCCAGTAGAAGACTATGGCGTTGTGAATGCATACAACGTTAAAAAAACTCCCAGCAATTTGGGGAGCAATGAAGGCATAAGTTAATAAAGACCAAACCCTTAACATAGGCATAAAACCAGAGAGAATGTAAACTATATAGTCTGTGCTAAAGCCTGGACCGTCACCTTACTTATAAGGTGCAACACTTTTATTTCCAAAGCATTTTATCTGATACACCATAAGTTTAACGATTTACTAAAATAAACAATCTTTTCCATGATTTCCATTATTTAGATATTCAACTGAAATAAACATTTTTCTTAAAAAAAATGAAACACCACAACATGAAAACAGTGTTCTTGGACATAATAATAATAATAGTACATTTATATAGCGCTTTACTTCAAATGAGCCCAAAGCGCTTTACAATCAAATGCTCATCAAAAGTAGACCACAAATATAGTATAAATTTACGAATGACAGAAACCAGCAACAACGCATGTACAAAGCAACACACACACACACGAAGACACACAGAGACACACACAAAGACACACACACAGAGACACACACACACCAGTGGTGAAAGAACGTTTTCAAGCCACATTTTCACTATTCAGACATGAGTTATTGTACCTTAAAATATTTTTCTTTTTGTTATTGTTGTAATTTACTAGGAGTAGGAATAGGAAGACCCAAAAGGCAAAGTGAACTACCGTATTTTACGGACTACAAGGCGCACCTGATTATAAGGCGCACCCCCCAAATTTTACACAAAATTCAGATTTTGTTATTATATTTTCTTACTATATTATCAGTCACATTATAAGGCGCAGGGGTCTGAGTCTAGGAAAAAAGTATCGCCTTATAGTCCGTAAAATATGATAGTTGTAGGTTTGTGATTCCAGCATGATGATACTGTCAATTATTGAATTATTACTGTCCATAGATTCTGCTTCACATGAGAAAGTAAAACTAACACACTCGTGCACATACCTTGCGCTCTTTGCCTCGCGGCAAATTGAGCAGCATGTCTTTGATTTTCTCCACGGCCTGTGAGAGATTCTTCATGTGCGCTTTCCTCAAACGTGCCGCCTTCAAGAGTTCCAGCATCTGAAAGACGGCACAAGTTTTCTCTTCTGTTCATTTTACATGTTGTTGCCTGTCTGTCGTTTCCGACAATGACTGCCAGATAGCAGAGGGGGCAGATACTATTCTGGCGGGCTGGGCGAGAATTACGTTTATAGTGGAGATGCCTTGCCCAGGGTACATCCCCACTCTCTCAGCCGAAGGGATTTGGGGATGAGAGTTGGCGTTGGGAAAGGTCCCCAAAGGCTAACCAATCCCTTTGGCTGCAGCACCAGAGCCGATGCAAATGACCCCTCGTTAGAGAGTCACAGTCTTCCACGAAAGACTAAGCTGTAGCATGATAATTGATATTCCAATACTGTAGAATATTATTCATAGTACAGCTCTCATTTACCTTTGACCCTTTCTACAGGCTAATGTCAACCAATGATAAAGCCATTAGAGTAAAGGGCCTATTTCTTCTTCTTACATACATAAACTATCAATAAATAAAGCTTCAAACATACCGTTGCTAAGCACAACAAAGATCTCCAAAAGCAAAAAACATAGAAAAGACCTCAACATACAGAAAGTGAAACCCACCCAGACCCACTAACTCACTCAGTGACACACACAATGACACATACACAGCAGACCCGAGTTCGAACCTGGGTACATGGGATTTTCCCTCTCATTCTACACTAGGCCTTATGGTCTGAACGTGGAGTCTTTCGGATGAGACGATAAACCGAGGTCTGGTTTGCCCATGCACTTAGCACACATTAAACCCAGTGGCAACGAAAAAGTTATTTGGTCAAAATTACGAACTCCCCCCTTTCCTTGAACCTAATCAGAAATATAAAAATATTGGGCCGCGCACCTCTGGCTGCGACATGCTCTCCAGGTGGAAAAAACCTGAATTTCAAAGAGGCGCATCTATGACTGTAAATAGTGTAATTATAAATGATAAAGTGCCAAATACCGAAAACCAAAATACACACACACACACACATGACCAAACTAGCTAAAGTAGCTAAGGAAAGAAATGTTGACAGCAAATTGAGCAATGTACGGTAATCATAATGATGAAAGTACAGAATGCTGAATCAGTCACCACCTTCATGTGGAACAGGCTGGGCACCTCCCCGCTCAGGACAGCGTGCTCCAACTCCAGGGGCATCGCTTTGTCGTTTTCAGACTTCTTCTGCAAATGATTCAGGGAAAAAACCTCTTGTGCAATGAGCATGGACAGCAACTTATCAACTTTTTTTTATAGTTTCATAGACTGGAACAATAAAGAAAGAAACCAACAGAAACACCCCCAACAGTCTAATCTTGACAAAAGCGAAGTGCGGTCGGCACCTAGTCTAGTGACTTACAAAACAAAACAAATTACGTTTGACACAAAATTGGATCCACACACGGTGGATATGGCTATGCTGCTGCTTCAACACTCAGGCCACAATCAGGGGAAGGGATTCTTCAAGTCAAAGTTCTCTCCATCAAATAAAGCAGCTGAGCTTGGGGGGTTGGACGGTTTCTGGTGGTAGGGAGTTCCATTTGCGGATGGTTCTGAGGAAGAAAGTTGTTGCAGTAGTTGGTTCATGAGGGGATTCTAAGGAACTGCTTGTTGTGATTTTGTCTTCTGCTGCTGGGAGGAGGGGGGATAGGGGGTGGTAGGGACAGGGGTTTGAGGGTGCTTCATCTCACACAGGCCAGTCCATCTGTGATCTTGTAGATCATGGATAGCCTGGGAGCGCCGCGGCGCTCAGCCAGTGATGGCCATTGTACCTGGTGGAGCATGGTGCTGACACTGGATGTATTTCTGTGTCTGTTTTAATTATACAGTGTTAGCACGTATCTTGTCGCTCAGCATTGGACATTCTCTAGGTCAGAGATCTGCCTGTTGGTGTGCGGGTTCCAAACTGTGGTTGCAGATATTTAACAGTGGGCCTGACTATGGTTAGGTAGGATAGCTCCTTGGTAGCCGTGAAACACACCTTCAGGTTTTTTCTTAAGAAGCCTAGAGCTGTTGGCTTTGGCGCAGATGGCTGTGATGTGGGCTCCCCATGAAAGATCAGATTCAGTGTGACCCCGAGGTACTCTGCTGAGGACACTTTCGAGGGTGTGGTTCTGGTTGGTGTATGTTGAATGGAGCCTATAATTAAAGGCTATTAATGTATTATTATTATTAACTCTACCGAATCGGGAGAGCGCACCGAGTTTAACATTTGTTTTGGGTAAAAGTAAAGATGTGCCAGTTGCCAGTTGCCACTCCCCTGCATTTCTCGGTTAATTGCATTTTTTCTGTTTTTGCCTTTCTTATCATACATAAAGCTGTATTTTAGGAACATTTTCCGCTAATTCTCTTTTTGGAATACTAACCCTAACCCTAGCCCTAAACCTAACCATAGCCCCCACTATGTACTGCAGTACACCGCGATTTGTCACAGTTCTGGTTCGTTGCGTTTTTCCGTCTTATAGGGTTAGGGTTAGGGATAGGGTTAGTATTCCAAAAAGGTTATTAGCTAAAAAGGTTAATAAAATACAGCTTTATGTATGGTAAGAAAGGCAAAAAGGGAAAAATACAATTAACCGAGATATGTAGGGGGGGTGGCACATCTTGACCTTTACAAACATTTTTTTACTGTCATGGAGACTGTAGCTGGTGGAGGTGTTCAGACCTTCTGCGTTCTGGGCAGGCACTACTTTTGGCAAATCTGTTTTAGTGTCTGTAGCCTTCCCAAACTCCAACAAAGTGAGTGCATCAGACACACAAAAATACTGATCATGACAAATTCTTTAAGGAAAGAAAAATAATTGGTAAAAGTGCAATTTTGCAACATGCAGCAAAAAAGGCTCTTGCGCACACATTAAATTTAAAGCCCATTCCACTATACACTGCAGTAGGAGTAGGCCGTGTTGTGCCTGTGGAATGGATGACACAAATTCACAAAGCATGCATCCTGTGCGCCAATAGCAGTCTAAACGCAGACTTTGGGTGCTGGGCAGGATAAACATCCCCAAACAGAAAGAAGAAAGGTGCAGCTTTGCCCCCCCCCCCCCCCCCCCCCCCCCCCCCACCCCACCCCCCTAACTTTCTTACTGAAAATGTTTTACACTAAGCAACATTTTGCCTTGCTTTGAATAGGCCGGTGTGGCGTTCTCAAAATTGGATTTGTTCTCAAGATACCTGCGCATGCGCAAAATCGATCATGACGTACCATCAAATTTGATCTTTTGTGTATTGGACAATAAGTTGACCATAAACCTATTCGTATTCCTAACCCTAACCCAACCTAACGCTTTTTACGTGCGTCACGTCACAACACTGCCAAAACAGGCCTCAGTGAATGAATACGCACAGCTACTCGCAGACCGTCAACATGAACATGATTCGCTGTGTGTAGGCTAAATAGGCCTATGTACACCATTGGAGTTTAAAGGTAATAGGTCCCGACGCTGTTTATTGCAGAAACGGGTTGAGATAACTCAAACAAACAATGAAACATCCTAAAAAATAATTGCATAACATTATAATAAAAAGTTTCCAACTTATCCAAGATATTCAAGCCAAATCAAACGGCGGGTTTCCTCAATTTGCACTTTCAAAAGCACCACGCGCAACTCATTGTGGGTAACTTTTAGGTTTTGGCTAAGTAAAATGCTCAATAGTTTACAAAGCGCTACTGAACACTAAACTCTGATTGTATTCGCACAGGGCATTTTAAATTGCTAGCAATTCTCTGCGATGATTTCACAGAGTCTCTCTTGTTGACCCTTGCCTTATATTAGTTATAAAACGTGTGATTTATCATTAATTTTGAAGTTGCGATTCCAAAACGCTTGAGAAGTTTAGCGATCAAGTGTGCCGAGGCAACGCTATAGAAACAAGGGACCTCACTCTTAGACGAAGTTTAGCCGCTTAGAACATCATGATCGTTTTCAACATCTGACCCGAGAAGTGGGCAGCATAACGAACTCTCTCCATTCGTCCGTTTTTTTGCAAGACTTAGGAATCGGGCACGATGAATTCTTCGCAGCCTACCCTGTAGCCGTGGTTGGCCATTGTTCGCGTTGCTTAGGGGAGGGCCGCTTACAGAAAAACACATAAACAAAGATGGTGTCGGTCCGATCAATATATCCAGCCTGGTGTGATCAGTTAGGCGTAAATAATGCAATTGAACCATCTATTAAAAAAACGGCGCAAAATATATTGCAATGAGTTTGTTGGTAGTTGTTAATTCACAAAAAGAAGTGTTTTGATCAAGTTTTGGGATCATACAGGACATACCTTTAAACTAAGGATTAATCCTCTTTTTTGTTTTTTGTGTGACTGTTTTATTCTGTTAAACTGGTAATGTGGTATCTGGGCATTCATTTATGGATTCTAAACTTCAAGAGTCTATAGACAAATTAGTTAATTGGACAAAAGAATGGCAAATTAAATTTAATGAACAGAAGTGTAAAGTGTTACATATTGGTAAAAATAACCCTAACTTTTGTTATACAATTGATGGTTGTGAATTAGAAGCTTCTGACGTGGAAAAAGACCTGGGAGTTATGGTGGATAATAAGTTAAATTTTGATCATCACATCACTGAAACCATTAAAAAGGCAAATAAAATCTCTGGTATGATTTCTCATTTCATTCAGCACAAAACTAAAGATATTATGGTGCCCTTGTTCAAATCATTGGTGAGACCAATAGTAGAATATGGTAGTGTGATTTGGTCTCCATCATTAAAGAAACATATTAATGCTATCGAAAATGTGCAAAGGCGATTCACTAAACAAATTATCAACATGAGTAATATGAGCTATGAGGAAAGACTAAAAGTAAAACTTCTTAATCTACCTAGCCTAGAGTATAGAAGAGCACGGGGAGATATGATTGAAACTTTTAAGATCTTAAACGGATATTATGATACTAGAACTACAAACACACTTTTTTTTCTCTTACTCTTAGTAACTACCAATAGAGGACACTCCTTAAAACTAACAAAATCATTAGTTCATACCAATATTTATGCATGGCATGCACATTTTTCACTAACATATTAACAATTGGAATTCACTACCAAATGATACAACCACAGGAACACTCAATAGTTTTAAAAACAAATTAGATACTTTTTGGGAAGATTATTGCTTCCAAACTAACATAAGTATTCAGTAATGATTAGTATGCAGATCAGTTTGCTTGTTTTTCACTGTATGTTGTACTCTAAAAAAATAAAAATAATAATAACCACACACACAAAAAAAGTTTTAAAATGTGTTTCCTTACAAACTAAAAGGAAATAGCAGGCTAAAGGCTATTTAAAAGCGTATATGCCATATATATGATATGATGGTTTACAACATTAGTTGATTTACTTTCCTTGAATTTGACTGTGACTATCGGCTGTTTCAGACAATTTTTAGTTTTCCACCTCATGGGGTCCGCCTCTGTTGCCGTGTTGGTACCCCCAAAACCAAGGAAACTTGACAAAACCAAAATAATCAGGAAATTTTTATGTTGTCTGTCTTTTCCTGCTCCCATCCCATGTACTTTTAAAAAAATAGGAAACTCCCCAAAACATGAGTTTTTATCCTTTACCAATCTACGATCGCAAAAGAGCATAAGTTTGTCGCGGTCTCGTTTTGTTGTTGTTGTTTCGTTTGGTTGGTTGGGGTCTCTCTCTCTCTCTCTCTCTTTCTCTCTCTCTCTCTCCAATTGGCGTCCAAAACAGCAAGAAAATTCTCTTTTCTCATATTTAACATCTTATAAATTAATAAAGAAATTTTCACATGTGAACAAAAAACCCGATTGGCACCCAAAAAACCAAACCGGCACCCAAAAGACAGACAGACAGACAGGGAAGAAAGAGACAGAGAGAGTATAGAGCATGTAAATACAGAGTTAGCGAGAGAGAGAGAGAGAGAGAGAGAGAGAGAGAGAGAGAGAGAGAGAGAGAGAGAGAGAGAGAGAGAGAGAGAGAGAACGAACGAAATTTTATTTATACCTGTAGGGTAATGAGATAAGTATACATACTTTTTTACACCCAGCCCTGTGGTAAACGAAAATATCGAAATAAACAACAATTAAAAACAACAACATCCAATGAAAGAATATAATAAACGACAACCATGAATATCATGTAAAAAGAGAGAGAGAGAGAGAGAGGAAGAAAAGAAAGAAAGAGAGAGAGAGAGAGATAGAGAATATATAGAGAGAGAAAGAGAGAGGGGGGGGTCGTATGTAAAAAAGTAGCATTGTGTAAATACTTCGCTCGCTACTACTATGACTCAGTATGAGACTTAGCATTTGCGACATTGAGCAAATTTTTAAAAATTTCACTTTTTTCTGTAATGTCATGAAATATGAACGATTTGAGTACGGAAAAGTGTTTCAAATACGGAAAAAGTGAAACTGCGTTCATCCTTAATGTCGCAAATGCTAACTCATAGTAACGAGCGAAGTATTTACACGATGCTACTTTTTTGCATACGACAGGGGGTACCATTCGGTTTTTAAAAGGGTCACGGGTCGATTCGAGCGCAAACCATTTCGAGCGCTAATTTCACTCTTTCTTTACTTAAACCATTTACCTACTAGCCCTAACCCTATCCCTAGAAAAAAGTGAAATTTGTGCTTATTTACCTAACCCTAGAAAAAAGTAAAATTTGTGCTCGAAACGACCAGCGCACGAAATGGTTTGCGCTCGAAACGACCAGACCCCTTTAAAAGACCCCCAAAACCAGTTTTTGGGGTGTTTCGACGGACCGACCTCATGTTCTCGCCTTCCAATGTTAACGTATCGTTCTTTCCGTTTCAAAATAACCATAACCTAATCCTATCCCTTTCCTGAGCAAGGCAGAATGTTGCTTCAGAATGAGCAGATTGCGTGCATCTGAAAAAGGAAAATAAATATTTATATTTGAGAAAAATATCTAGAGGGCAAAAGGCTTCATAAGCCTACAGAGCCTAAACTGATATGATATGATATGTTGACGGTCTGCGAGTAGCCAGGCGTGAATGTGCCAGCTCATTGACCGTGGGCCCTCAAGAGAAGAAGAATGAATGAATTAAATCAACGCTACACGGCTACAGAAGTTTGCATAACAGAAGTACAAGTAGCTGTAAGCACCATCTTTTACAGTCAATGTCTACCTTTTTCTTTGACTTGCGTGCTCCTTTGCTTTCGGTTGTGAGCGGTCGTTTGTTTGTAGAAACGTTCATCTTTTTTATTCCCAGCATGGAAGAAAATCCAAACAGAAAGCAAGGGGCCCACGTGAACATGTAACCGGAAGCATCCCAAGTTGTATCTTTTAACACGAAATCGCTCAAATACCACCAATTTCAAACCAGCACAAGACGTTCTATTCTAATTATGCTTAGTAGTAGTAGCAGAGAGCTTCCCTAAACTATCTCTGGTAGTAGTAGTAGTAGTAGTAGTAGGGACAGGCTCTCAAGCCTAGGCCTCGCGGCCTATATAACGTCCCCTCTTTGGCAATGACGTTGCAAAAATTATTTTGGGTCTGAGCAAGTTTTTGAAAGACAATCAGTCAAAATCATTAAAAAGACTGAAATTTCTGACTGGAATCCCGAAGATTTTTAAAGGTGTTAATATTAGTTGCAAACTTGATGTTAGTACTTAGTTCATTCCAATGAACAGCAATATAAGAAAATGAAAATTTTCTTCTATTACTTTGACAATATCTAATAAAGATTTTGCCTTCTGACTTTCTCGTTATGTTAAATTGTGGAACAGAAAAGAAAGTTTCAAAATTGATGTCATCAATACCATGGAAGATCTTATAAGTTTGTATATAAGGCTGCCTCTCAACCTCCTACCCTTAAGAGAGTGTAAGTTTAGGTGTCTTAGCCTTTCAATATATGACATGTTTTTACATTCTTTTAGCAGTTTTGTGGCCCGTCTTTGAACTTTTTCTATTTGATTAGACTGCCTTTTCAAAAAAGGACACCATATAGCATTAGCATATTCCAGGTGTGGCCTTACAAAAGATTTATATAGTTTTAGAAAAGTGTCTTTATCAAGATAAGTGAAACTTCTTTTAATAATTCCCAACATCTGGTTTGCCTTGCCCACCACTCTCTGTATATGAGGATCAAATGATAATTTGTTATCAAAGGTAACACCCAAATCTTTCTTTTCTGTGACAGTATTTATCTGCTGAATTCCATCATTGAGTCTCATTTCATATTCAACATTCTGATTGTTTTTACCAATATGTAACACACCACATTTTGATACATTAAAATATAAATTCCAGGTATCGGACCAATCCTGCAAACAGTAAATGTCATTTTGTAAAGTGGTACTGCAAGATGAGCTATTATAGATTTTTGTGTCATCTGCAAAATTTTTACAAGCACTAATAACATTATCTGGCAGATCATTAATAAATATAGTAAATAGAATAGGACCAAGTATACTTTCCTGGGGAATTCCACTGAGGACACTACTCTCTACTGATTTATCCACTCCTACTCTAACATGTTGTGATCTTTCTTTTAAAAAGTTACTGATCCAGTTAAGCAATTTACCACAAATTCCATAAGCAGCTAATTTGACTAATAACCTCTCATGCGGTACCGTGTCAAATGCCTTTCTAAAATCCAAATATATTACATCTACACTATAACTTCCAATAACTGCGTTACACAGGATCTTTGTTTTACGAAAACCATGTTGACAATTTACATATAAGTCATTATCACTGAAGTGAGACACAACAGCATCTCTAACTAAGCCTTCTAATACTTTACAAGCAATACAAGTCAGACTTACCGGACGATAATTACAAGGGTCTGATTTTTGTCCCTTTTTATGAATAGCTATTACCTCTGCTGTTCTCCAATCATTAGGTAAATCACCAGTCTCTAAAGATTTGTTGTACAAGGACGACAGAGGAACAGAAATTTCATCACTTAACTCTTTTAAAACTCGAGGTGGTATTAAGTCTGGACCTTGTGACTTGTTGGGGTTAAGCTCTCTCAATGTTTTTCACAGCCAAAGGAGTCACTCTAACATCAGTAATAGAAATCCCATTGGAGTATGAACATTCTTCAATATTTGGTAAGTTATTTACATCTTCTTGCGTGAAAACACTAGAGAAAAAATTATTAAGGGTTTCCGCCTTCTCTAAATTAGTTGTTGACATTTTACCATCCTCCCCTACCAGTGCGCTAATCCCTGTATTCATTTTCAATTTGTCCTTGACATATTTCCAGAATCTTTTAGGGTTGTCTTTTGCCTGTTTAGCTGTTTCTTACAGGTCAGGTCAGGTCAGGTAATGAGGGCAACTAGGCCTCGCGGCCTCTGAAGTGCCCTTTCAATATATTTTTTTTTTAGTATTGAGCACAGCTGTGACGGTTTTTGATGACACAATCAGTCATGTTGGTATCTCAATTCTGTCAATTTAGGGTCTTTGTCCAGGAGGTTTTTAAACTGGTTAAGGTTTGGTGCAAGCTTGATTTGTGCAGAGAGGTTATTCCAATACTTGGCAACTCTGTTAGCAAAAAAATGTTTTCTAATGTTAGTTCTGCTGTATTGTATTAGTATTTTTAATTCACAGCTTCTAGTTTTCGAATAGTTCGAGAGCTGAAACAATCTTTTGTTAGTAAAGTCAGTATTGTTAAACATTTTGTAAACATTTATCAGGTCTCCTCGCAGCCTCCTGTATTTTAAGGATGGCAAATCCAGTCTGCGCAGCCTTTCACCATAGTCCAAGCTTTTATACAGGTTTATGAACACATTATTTTTTATTCCTGAAAAAGTCCTCCTAATCAGCCCCAGCATTCTATTTGCCTTGCCAACAGCTGTTGTGATATGTTTGTCAAACTTAAGATTAGGATCAAAGATCACCCCTAAGTCTTTTTCTTCTGTGCATGTCTCTAATTTATGTCTATTTGTGCCATGAGTTATTTCATATTCCCTCTGTGGATTTTTGAATCCTAAATGCATAACTTTACATTTGGCAGCATTGAAATACAATTTCCACTTCTCAGACCATTCAGTAAGCTTATTTATATCTTTTTGTATTATGTCCGATTCATGAGAAGAATTGTAAATTTTAGTGTCGTCTGCGAATACTTTGCAAACACTTTCAACCTGGTCAGGCAAATCATTTATAAAAATAGTAAATAAAATAGGTCCCAAAATACTCCCTTGAGGGATGCCACTCAAAATGTCCGTGTTTGATGAAAATTTATCCCCCACCCTTACTTTCTGTTTTCTACCTGTTAAAAAGTCTCCCACCCACAGCAACATATTTCCCGTTATTCCATATGATTTTAGTTTCAAAAGTAGTCTTTGGTGAGGTACAGAGTCGAACGCTTTTCGAAAGTCTAAATAAATTATATCAAATGCCTCTTTTTGTTCAATAAATTTAGTAAAATCGTCCATAACCTCGACTAACTGTGTCATGCAAGACCTGCCACTCCTAAAGCCATGTTGACAATCTGAATACAAATTAAAATCTGTCATATGGTTTACTATAGTGTCTCTTATAAATTGCTCTAAAATCTTACATACTATACAAGTTAAGCTGACTGGTCTGTAGTTACCAGGGTTAGTTTTAGTACCTTTTTTAAAAATAGCTGTGACTTCAGCTGTTTTCCATTCTGATGGGAGTGAACCTGTCTCCAAACTCTTATTAAATAAGATTGTAAGAGGCATTGCTAGTTCCTCACTTAACTCTTTTAGAACTCTGGCTGGTACCTTGTCAGGCCCCTGGGCCTTGTTAACGTCCAATTCTTTCAACTTTTTTTTAACCGCTTCAACGGTAACTCTCACATCTGTACAGTATGCAGGTGGCTCATTAGTTAGTTTTGGTAGTGACTCTGTATCCTCTTTAGTAAAAACGCTAGCAAAAAAGTCATTAAGAACATTTGCTTTGTCTTCATCGGTTGTAACTAGATTTTCATGTTGATCCCTTAGTGGACCAATACCTGTATTCGTTTTTAGCTGTGAATTTATATATTTCCAAAACATTTTTGGGTTAAATTTACAGTTATCGGCAATATTTTTCTCATGAATTTTTCTTTCTTTCTTTAGTTGTTTTGAACAATTATCCCTTGTTTCCACATATTTTTTATAGCGTTTACTCGCTTTTGACTTGCCATTTTCTAAATATCTTCTATAGATTTTGGACTTCCTCTTGATACTCTTCCTCAACCCCAGTGACATCCAATAAGGTTTATGCTTCTTGTTTTTCTGAGAAACATTTGCTTTTGCCTTAGGAATGTGATTATCCATTAAGTTATGTATTTTATTTCTAATGTTCTGCCAACAGTCGTCAACACTCAAGCTGTATAAGTGCTCCCATGTCTGTAAACCAATCTCGTCTTTCATTTGTGCAAAGTTCGCTTTATTAAAATTGAATTTAAGACTTTGATCTGTATTGCTTAAGTTGCCTATGTTGACATACATATGAAACATAAGCACTTGATGGTCACTTTTGCCCAGGAGACATGAGTGAGTAATGTCAGATATCAATTGGTCATCATTTATTAAGATCAAATCTAATATGTTTGCCTTTTGACCTTCCCTTGTTCGTGTTGGTTTATTAACCATTTGAAATAAATATGCGTCTCTTGTGGCTTCAATAAAGTCGTTTTCTCTTTGTGATGTCCACCGGCCATCCCACTTTATATCTGGAAAATTAAAATCCCCCATGATACAAACCTTATCATATTTCTGTATCTCATTGTCTTGAATTAAGTTATTTAGTTCCAGTAAATTCTCGTCCGTCGTGTTAGGACTTTTGTACACACAACCCACTAACACCGTATCTTTTTCCTTTGTTTGAAAATGGCACCATATTGCCTCTTGCTTTTATTCAAAGTGGTACATTCCTGTGCATGCAATGTTCTGTCAAAAAACAAAGCCACCCCCCTAATGGGACTTTCGTTGTGAAACATTTCATAGGTGTCCAGCCCATATTCTGACAGTACAAAATCACTTACTTTTTTGGGTACAGTTTCTGTAACAGCAATGATTTTTGGTTTAACTTCATCAATTAGTAAGAGAAGTTCGTCTTTCTTATTTAACAGACCATCAGCATTTGTGTATAAAACCGTTAGACCTGGCTCCATGTCCTTGCTAAAACAGTTAGAACTATGTACATTGCTAGAACAATTAGAATAATTAAAACAGTCGCTAGTAAAAATGCTACCTGGGTCAACATTCACCCTTAAATTTACATTAGAGCATTACAATCTGGTTTATTTCCTTTACATGTACTGCTAAAACTATGTACACAAGTCTTTTTGCTCGGTCATTTTTTGTCTCCCTGTTCTTGACTGGGCACTTTCTGAACTATTGCCCCATTCCTGATCACAAGATCAGGTTCCCCTCCACTCCTACGGGCCTTCAGTTCGTCTCTCAGAGCCTTATTCAGTCTCCTTTCAAGTGGCGTCAAATCAGGGTTTATATAAACCCTGTCTTCTGGCTTCTTTACCCCTTTGTTTAGTTGTGGAGCATTTCTGAGGATTTGTGATTTGGCCTCTTGACTTTTCACTTTTATTCTCAGAGGTCTCGGTTTCTTCCCCTCCGCCTTCCCAAGCCTAACAGGCTCTTCTATCTCCACCTCTTTCAGATCCGGGCACCCCTTTTCGATTACGCTTTTTGCCTCTGACAAGTCACCTTTTTTTCTGTCTCCGCCTTCCCAAGCCTAACAGGCTCTTCTATCTCCACCTCTTTCAGATCCGGGCACACCTTTTCGATTACGCTTTTTGCCTCTGACAAGTCACCTTTTTTTCTGTCTTCGTTGTTCTCTTCTGCACTTTCCGGGACATTTACCAGAATGAGGTATTCTTTTCTTTTTTCCCTCTCATTTCTTTCGTCCAGAGCAGCTGCCAATTTATCATCCACAATCTTTTCTTTTTTTTGGTCAAGGCTTTCCTTAGCAAGTTTTTCATCCAGCAGCTCCAGACTGTCTGCCATTTTTTGAGTAACTGCTGTCAGTCGCTCAATTCTCGCTTCCAGGTTGCCCACATTTTCCTTTCCCCCTTCTTTTTCATACTCTCTTCTTGCTTTCTTTATAGCTTTTTTACATTTATTTATCTCCTTTATGTATCTTAAATAAGCTAAGCCTGATTTAGTGCGAAGGTATCTCACAAACAATTTATATTTCTTTTTAATCTGTCTAAAAGTTTTCTTATTCATCCATATAGGCGTTTGTTTCTTTTTACCACCCTGTCTTACTCTAGGGATACACTCTTCCATTCCTCTATGTATCACTCCTTTCATACAATTCCATGCATCCTCCGCATTAAGGTCAGTTACTGTCCCCCAATTATACTCTCGTACAATGTTTCTTAATTTATCATAATTACCCTTATTTAGATTATAAACGTATCTTACCTGTTCTTCAACTTTGTCTAATAAAATATTTAATTGAAATACTAGCACGTCATGGTCGCTCTTACCAACTGGATCCATATGTGTTATTTCTGTGATTCCTGTCATTCACTAATACCCAGTCATCCAGGGTGGGATTTTGATTCACTTTTCTTCTAGTTGGTTTTTGTACCATTTGTATCAAAAATGCATCATGAATATGTTCTATGATAAAGTTGTTTTTCTCACCTGACCATACTCCGTCCCAGCGGACATGAGGAAAGTTAAAGTCACCTGTTATACACACTTTGTCATAACTGTTTAATTTACTTAAGCATGTGAAATAACCTTTCATCATTTTCACAGGTACTAGTATTTGGACTTCTATAAATGCATCCCAGTAATATTTTGCCATCATTTGTTGTATCAAAGGAACACCATACACTTTCTTGAAAACCGTAAGAACTAAAGTCATTACAAACACGGGCATTTAGCTTCTTATCTACATACAGAGCAACACCTCTATGATGGGGATTATTTATAAACATGTCATAACCAGGAATATTATATTCAACTTCACAAAATGTATTAAAACATTTTGGTTTAATTTCTGACAAAGCAATGATTGACGGGTTGATTTGATCTATTCTTGTCAAAAATTCATCCTTCTTAAATCATTGGAACAAACGATGTCCTCCTCGTTGTCTTTACCGCAAAGATTGTCTTTGTTTCTGTTTTGTCTGTCTTTCTAATTGTTTGTGAACAATTTCACATGTGTCTTTGTCTTTCTTTCGAATTTCTTGTTCATTTTCTTCAATTAAATCCTTCACAAATACATGACTAACTTGAAAATTCAACCTGAAACTGAATCATCTTTTATTTGACTGAGCCATGAGCCTTTGGCAAACTGGCCAGGTAAAGCACACAAATGATGGAAAGCCGGGAACAACCCATTGTTCCACATACCTATATACTCACACACCGTTGTGTGTGCAACACACATGTAGTTGTATACTGAATGGACTTGTGTGAGTGTGCGTGCGCATGCATATTTTTTTGTCTGGGTTCTGCAGACACAAAGAGAAAGACATTTTGTGGGAATATCGGCATGCGGGAATAGTTGTATCAGGGATAGAAAATGACAGTGTTCTTGCAACTAACGGTATGTGGGAATAATGGTGTGTTCCTCACGGAAATTCTATATAATTAATAAATGTACCCTAATGAGTGATATGCAAATGCGGTCTATTGAGGTATTCTGGTAACTTTAATATTTCCTTGGTTGACTTATGAGTAGAGAAAATGAGAGGTGTATCACCTATGGCTTTCAACAGAAGTGGGGAATTATTTTGTAGTATGTTCCTACAGCTCAGTTGTGTGTGTGTGTGTGTGTGCGTGTGCGTGCTTGTGTTTTTGTTGTTGTTGTTGTGTGTGTGTGTTTACGTGTGTGTGAAAAACGAAGACTCTCTAAATGGGAGGCATTGCATATATGCAATGCTATTCACTTACTTTTCCGAAAGGATCTTTAAATGGGGCTTTATATTACTTCCTGCCGACAAAGAGAGAGAGAGAGAGAGGGTGGGGGGGGGGGGCACAGAGAGAGAGACAGACAAGACAGACAGTGACAGAGAGAGAGAGAGAGAGAGAGAGAGATGAGATGAAATAAAAATTATATTCCATAAGGTCCCCTTGGGTAAGAAGGAGGGGATGGGAGGGGGAACAATATCATTATAAACATCAAGGCAAGCAAATGCATAGAGCCATGGAAGCATTCAAGACAAACCTGAGAGAGAGAGAGAGAGAGAGAGAGAGAGAGAGAGAGAGAGAAAGGGAGGAGTAGGGTGAGATAGAGACAGACAAGAAGCAGGGAGACAGACACTGACACAGAACAAAAACAGAAAGAGAGACACAGAGACACTAACACACTTCATACTTAGTGGCTTTATTTTGATCAATATTTACTGAAAAAAACACTAGGTGCTTTAAATAATACATTTTACCAAATTGTTGTAAAACAAATGTACAATAGTACAAAAATATATACTTTCCTGTTGTAAAACAAATGAAAACAAGACAACAAACTTTCTAAGCCACACAGAACAAAATTCTATCCTGTCACTGCAATATATTTTGATGCACAAGATTATAACACATATGATACATGAAAACCGATTCAATTTTGTGATGAACACAATAAATAGATTGTATGAAAGAGACATGTTACAAGTTCTAGAAAAGGCTACATAATGGAAACTACACACATCGACACACTCACTCACACACACACAGTCAACCAAGGATTCCTAAAAGCAAGACAATTCACTAGAGTGTCAAGACCAGATATATCAGGCACTTCAATAATAATTCAAAATTGTTGCGATGCGAATGAGTTAAGGAAGGTTGAGAACAGCAAGCATGTGAGATGTGCAATAAACTGCACAACCAATTTCCCACTGAATGGTGTGGAGGACAAAGCGCATGACCTGTGCTTTACAGGCTGTTCTGATTTCTGCTATACCCTGCTACAACAGCCCACTGTGCTGTGTGACCGTCTTTGATCTCAACGCTCTTTTTCATAGCTGCGACCAAAATCAAAGCCTTAATAACATTAAGCAATAAATAAATATTAATAATTAAACAGACGTCTGGTTTTGGTATAGTCATCCGCCTCATTTCCATCAATCATTAAAAAGAAAATAAGTCCCAAATTCTGTGGCTTTGCAAGCCCTGCTCTCATGGTGATCTCAGTTTCGGTTTCCAATCCAGTCTATACCTTGGTGCGTTCGGGTCAAAGTCATGGGGAGCAGTGTGTTCTGGGGAGCTGTCGGTGGACGGTTGTGGTGGCACCCTCGGAGGAGGACCTCACTCACGCTGGCTCCGCGACTAAGAGAATAGTGTCGTCAGTAGGGGGCTTAGTAAGTGGTATCCTGAACAGGCTCCACTGAACTCCACCGAAGTGACTCAGCAGCAGTGCCTCCTGACGGCCTAACATAGATTCGCTCCCCTTGGACTGTTGGTCTCGGATTCTGCGACCTGAACAAGCTGGGGTGTGGCTGTGAATTGGGATTCGGAATGAGCGGCATGGGAGCAACACCACTGTACGGCCCAGAAGATGGGACAGCAAACAAAAAACACACATAAAAAATGAATAAAGAGGGGTTTCGTCTGTTCAAACAGATTTTTGTGCGTTAACCAATATTTCATGTTATCCAGTTTTGTGTTAAGTGCATTCACTTTGGATAATATAATGAAAACAGGGCCTTGTTTAATGTGAAAGCGCCTAGTTCCCAGTTTAAATGAAATAAAGACAAGACCTTGGTGTAATGTGGAGACATCTAGTACCAAGTAGCACTTTTTGCCATATGCAGGTAACAAGCACAAGGCGAAGTTTTAACGAGAAGATACCTAGCACTGTTAACACAATGAACACAAAGCCTTAGTTTGATGTCAAAGCTCCTCGCACTTGACTTGATATAATGAACACAAGTACCTGTTTCAATGTACATCCATATGTTTAACACAACTTTTGTTTGTTTCGCCTGTTCACGCTTGTGTTCTTGATTTGGATTCTGACAATATACAAGACCAAGAACGCCTTGCTTTTTTTGTGTGTGCTTTTAATCTACCCAGCTTTTAGCTTCATAATAACACAAGGCCTTGCTTTGACGTAGAACACACCAGTGACAACATTGAGCAAAATCAGGCAGAAGGGGAAGGGTAGGGAGGGGAGGAACCCAGTGTCAATTATTTCTTCTTTTAAAAAAAAAAGGAGATCAGAGTTACATATCATCCTATGTTGGCCATAGCGTGAGGAACAAAAACGCAAAGCATTGTTATCCCATTCACGTAGTGGCCCATAGGGATGCAAAGGGAATGAGCACCTATTTTGTAATGAACATTCTTTTTTATTATGCTGTTCTAATCTCTCTCTCTCTCTTTCTCCCTCTCTCTCTCTTCTCTGTGCGTCTTGGGTCTTCTTCTTGTGTGTCTCTGTGGCTTTTCTCCTTTTCTGGCGGGTTTGGTCAAAGTGTTTGTTGTCTGCTGGCTGGCTGGGCCTTGTACTCGTTGCAGAGTGGGCACTTTCTTCGCTGTCCTACAGTTGGAGTTCCGTATTACTCATACAGCTAGCCGATATCGTCTGTGGTCTGTGGCTAGGCTGCTTTCTGTCTGTCGTGGCTTCACACTGGCTGAACGGTTCACTGCAGGCTGTGGTAGGCTTGTAGAAAACCGACGTCTGTCCAAAATGATCGCTTTCACTCATCACTTTCACTCATCACTTTCACACCATGCCCTATTTTGCTCATTCCTCAGTTAGTGGTGTCTCATCATCTTCAATTCTTTCTTCAAAATCAAAGAAGCCAGAATCAGCGTGCACAAACACGTATCTAGATTTTTAGCGGGTCAATAGGAATTGTTCAGAAATAATTAAGGGGAGTAATTTCATGGTGTGAAGGAGTTATCTTGCCTAATTCAATCGGTCAAACAGGGGAAGTTACTCTGCCATCAGGTAAATCCCCAATCCTCGCTTCCTGTGTTTGAAGAGACACACAGCATGTAGAACGCAGTGCGTCATTCTGAAATTGATGTCATTTATATTTCTACGTCACAGTTTGCAAGTTCTATCACTTTGTAGCAAATGGTCACCCCTTATTTTTCTACAAAATGTTTGCAAGTCGCTGACTGGCATTCTGCAGTTTCAAGCTTCGATGCCATTGTTGCATTGTCGCTATAGTATTTGACCGAGTAATGGAGGAAAACTCTAATTTTCACGAAGTGCTCTCCCCTATTTTTTTTCCAGAAAATCCTCTATTGGAAATTATAGGGGTCTCTTTTTACATTTAAAAACCCCATTTATTGAAAAACTGCATCATGTGAACATTTTCCATGTTTAGCGATGCACTGGTCTTCTTCTTCTTCTTCGATCACTCTGACAGTTTCCTGTCAATTATGAGCGCAGATGCTGCCGATGAAGGTGACTCTGTGCCAACGAAGGTTCGCTGTTTGTCGTCAAGAGCCGCTGGGGTCAAACAGGGACAGCATGTACCGCTCCATTGCCTGCTGGGCTGCAAAAAGGCGAGAAATGTAAAAATTACATCAGTTTTAGTTCAATAAAAAGGAATTATAATTAAAAATGTAGTAAGCCAAAAACTTGCAAAAACAACAACAAAACAATCTAAGCTCCAAACAAATAATTGAAAAGAAAATATAAGCTGAAAACAAATCACAGAAGAAAACATAAATTCAATACTTGTGAAACACACACTCTCTCTCTCTCTCTCTCTCTCTCACACCATCATCATCGTAAAGTAGAAATCTCTTGTAACTCATACTTTGCCCCCTCAAAAGACACAAAAACAAAACTAAGGGAGGAGAAGGTGGGGTAATATGTACATAATAAAACAGCCAATAACAGCCTGATACAACGAGAGAAGTGTAGCATTTAATGTAATATTTTTCTTAACTGTTTTCATTTTGCGACAGTATAAAAACACACACCAAAAAACCCCTTATTAAAGCGCAAAAAATGCATAACAAATGTCCGGAAGAAAAACAAACAAAATCCCGAAACAAAAAAACATAAAAAGAGAGAATTATGAGCAGGACAAGCAACGCTCACGTAACGAGCAGTGACTATGCAAATCAACGACCCTTGACCCCCTGACCTTGCTTGTTACCCTGGGCGACGGTGAGGTCGAAGGCAGTAAGCTGGTCCTCGTTGGTGGTGGTGAGGTCACAGCCGTGCTCCAGCAGAGGGGTGATGCAGGCCGCATGGTTGTTGTAGGCCGCATACATCAGAGCTGTGTTACCTCCCTGCACAGAGAGAGAGAGAGCAGGGGGGGTGATGCAGGCCGCATGGTTGTTGTAGGCCGCGTACATCAGAGCTGTGTTACCTCCCTGCACAGAGAGAGAGAGAGAGAGACAGCAGAGGGGTGATGCAGGCCGCATGGTTGTTGTAGGCCGCGTACATCAGAGCTGTGTTACCTCCCTGCACAGAGAGAGAGACAGCAGGGGGGGTGATGCAGGCCGCATGGTTGTAGGCCGCGTACATCAGAGCTGTGTTACCTCCCTGCACAGAGAGAGAGAGACAGCAGAGGGGTGATGCAGGACACATGGTTGTTGTAGGCTGCGTACATCAGAGCTGTGTTACCTCCCTGCACAGAGAGAGAGAGAGAGAGAGACAGCAGAGGGGTGATGCAGGCCGCATGGTTGTTGTAGGCCGCGTACATCAGAGCTGTGTTACCTCCCTGCACACAGAGAGAGAGAGACAGCAGAGGGGTGATGCAGGACACATGGTTGTTGTAGGCTGCGTACATCAGAGCTGTGTTACCTCCCTGCACAGAGAGAGAGAGACAGCAGAGGGGTGATGCAGGCCGCATGGTTGTTGTAGGCCGCGTACATCAGGGCTGTGTTACTTCCCTGTACAGAGAGAGAGAGACAGCAGAGGGGTGATGCAGGGCGCATGGTTGTTGTAGGCCGCGTACATCAGAGCTGTGTTACCTCCCTGCACAGAGAGAGAGAGAGAGAGAGACAGCAGGGGGGGTGATGCAGGCCGCATGGTTGTTGTAGGCAAGGTACATCAGAGCTGTGTTACCTCCCTGTACAGAGAGAGAGAGAGAGAGAGAGACAGCAGAGGGGTGATGCAGGACACATGGTTGTTGTAGGCCGCGTACATCAGAGCTGTGTTACCTCCCTGTACAGAGAGAGAGAGAGAGAGAGAGAGAGAGAGAGAGAGAGAGAGAGAGAGAGAGAGAGAGAGAGGAGAGAGAGACAGCAGAGGGGTGATGCAGGACACATGGCTGTTGTAGGCTGGGTACATCAGAGCTGTGTTACCTCCCTGCAGAGAGAGAGAGAGAGAGAGAGACAGCAGAGGGGTGATGCAGGACACATGGCTGTTGTAGGCTGGGTACATCAGAGCTGTGTTACCTCCCTGCACAGAGAGAGAGAGAGAGAGAGAGAGAGAGAGAGAGAGAGAGAGAGAGAGAGAGAGAGAGACAGCAGAGGGGTGATGCAGGACACATGGCTGTTGTAGGCTGGGTACATCAGAACTGTGTTACCTCCCTGCACAGAGAGAGAGAGAGAGAGAGAGAGAGAGAGAGAGAGAGAGAGAGAGAGAGAGAGAGACAGCAGAGGGGTGATGCAGGACACATGGCTGTTGTAGGCTGGGTACATCAGAGCTGCGTTACCTCCCTGTACAGAGAGAGAGAGACAGTCGGAGAGTGACACGAGATTACTGTGCTGCTCCTACTACTGCTGCTGTACCGCTCTAATCCTACTTCCATTGCTTTGGCCACTGACCTCATCACAAAATTAAACATCTCCGCTGCTATACCACAAAACCTTGACAATCTTGTTGAAGAGTGTGTAGTAAGATAAACATTACGATATTTTTTTCTTTTCATTTTTTATATTTTTTTGCATAGTATCATTTTCTATTATTTTTCTAGCACAGTGGATTGAGTGATGATTCATTTCGACACTGACCTCGTCACAGTAATTGACGTCACCGCCAATCGACAGCAGGAACTTGACGATCTCGATGAAGCCGTAGCAGGCGGCCAGCAGCAGCGGTGTCTCCCCCTGGTGGCCGGCAACGGAAATGTCTGCGCCATGCTGGATGAGGAACTCGGCCGTGTTGAGCTGACCGTTGGCACAGGCCCAGTGTAGGGCAGTGAAACCGTTGTCATCCACGTCGTTGATGTCTGTGCCTGGAGAGGATAGCGATGATGATGATGATGATGATGATTAAGATGATGATGATGATGACCTTTGGCACAGGCCCAGTGAAACCAATGTCATCTACATCATTGATGTCTGTGCTTGGATGGCAATAATGATGAGAAATGCGCATAAGTGGGAACTTGTACACATGCAATTTCTGTAACTATAGTTGAGGAGCAGGCTTTCTTTTACCCCCACCCCCCAAACAGCAGACAGAAGAAACTTATACTTCTTTGCTGACTGTAGTTCAGCAACGGACCAAAACAAGATGCAATGATGGAAAGGAAGGCAGCAGAGGGGTTAAGACGTTCGCCTGCCGATTTCAATGCGTGACTGCAGGGTGAGTGACGAGGGATCAAATCCCGGCCTCGCCCTTTCTTTCTAGTTCGACAGGAAAATCAAACTGAGCATCGAGTCCTTCGGATGGGGACTTAGGCTAAAGCTAGTCTGACCTGTGCGCTTTACGCACATAAAAATCCCAAGACAGTTAAAAGTAAGTAAGAGCAGGGAGAAATCCTGCTGCCTGGTATGACCAAATTAATAGCTAGGTTTACCCCCCCCCCTCCTCACCCTGTCCCCCCCCCCAAAAAAAAAAAAAAAAAAAAAAAGGTAGGCGCTGCACTTGCGGTGAGGGGCTCACTGGGGGAGAGCAGCCCGAATTTCACAGAGATAAGTCTCAGTGACTAGAAATATAGTAGAAAAAAATAAATACCAAAATAAATAACATTTATTTGTTTGTTTTTATATACCATATTTTTCGGACTATAAGGCGAAACTTTTTCCCCAGAGTGATACCCCTGCGTCTTAAAATGTGACTATTAATATAGTAAGAAAATATGAAAAAATCTGAATTTTGAGCAAAATTTGGGGGGTGCCATATAGTCCGGAAAATATGGTAGCTAATACAGTGGAACCTCCCTTATAAGACTCCCTCAACAGGACTGAGAGGAAGAAGGGCAGGGTATGTGTTATATTGAATCATATTGCATAGTGGAACCTCCCTTATAAGACCTCCCATTATAAGACTCCCTCCCACATAAGACCTACTTCCCTGAGACATTGCCCTTCTTTGTAAGTATCAAAATTACCTCCCTTGTAAGACCTCATTTTGGATGATTTTTGAAGGTCTTATAAGGGAGGTTCCACTGTAGAACATAGTTCTCACCCTCCTGTAGCTCCTGCTGAAGTAGAACCACCTCTCCCTGAGCTGCCAGCTGATGTACCGTGAGTGCTGCAATCACAACACACCAGGCATGGGAATTGTCAGAGACAAAAAACTCTGAAAAGCCCCCCAATTGAAGTATTTAGTAACAAAAACGAAGTATATAGTAACAATTTCATTTTGTTTTCCCGCGGAAATCCGCGAATTCGCGGACAATTCCCATGCGTGCACACACATGCACAGTCAATAAAATGGTCAAGAATTGAAAACACCACACATATATACAACAGGGTTGTTAGTACTCCAAATTCTTCTTTAAATGTGTGTACAGTGTACATAAGGCAAAGGGTTTTTTTCCTTTTTGTTTGTGGGGCACCTACTATTTGTGGCGGTGCCATAGCCGATGAGGTTTAACCGAGGCGTGGTCACCGCTACAGCTATCTGTAATAATTTTAAAAATCGGGACTTTACTGGTTTCGTACTGCCTCCAGGCATTGCCTTCAGTATCGTTCCCACCATATTTGTATTTACAAATGTCCCATATGTGTCTGATTCAGACCAAGAGGACGTAAAACTCCATTTTCTCTCTCTCCTTTTTGTTTGTTTGGAACATAGAGAATATTCACACACAACTAGCAGTGTTGTTTTTGTACACATACTAGTTCTACATGCAAAATACACAATAAAACACTATCAGGCACATCCTCATGGGTGCTCTTGGGAAATTAAAAAAATCCTGCAAGGCAGGGGTCCTGGGGCCGCCTAGTCCCCGGCAGAATGCAGGGACAGCGCCCCTCCTGGGGGTTCCGGGGGGCAGTGCCCCCTGGAAGCTGAAGGGAAACAACAGTTTGCACTTTCACTTTTGGCTAAACTTCATGACCTCTATAACCAGCAAAATGCATCTTCTCAAATTCTCATAATCCGGCGACGCCGGCTCCAGGCAATGCAAAAATCCTAAACTTCAGGACATCCCGGACAAAAAAATCCTGAAAGCAGGAGCATCCATGCATCCTGCACCAACCCCCCCCCTCAAAAAAAAAATCCAACCACCCAAATCACCTCTTTTACTTTACAAATTTATTCAAACATGTAAACTCGGTTACCTGCGTAAATGCTGAGTAAGATCTTATTTGATTTTCAAAACTTAAGCACCCAGTAAATACATCATTATTATCATCATCATCACCATCATCATTATGATCGTCAATATTTTTACCAGCCGCGAACGAAGAGAGCGAAGCTGGTATTGTTTTCAGTGGATTCCGGGCCTGGCTGACTATCTATCTATCTATGTTAAAACATGATAACGTTTGAACAAAGGGACCTAGGATGCTCAAATTTTGCATGCGGATAGGTATTAAGAATATCTAGGCCAAGTTCAAAAACGAGTCGAAAATGCTGCTGAGCATCTGGCACGATAACAGAGGGACCTAGGACACTCATATTTTGCATGCGGATAGGTACTAAAGATATCTAGGCCAAGTTCAAAAATAAAGGTCATAGGTCAAAGGTCAAGGTTATTGGCACCGAAAATGCTGCTGAGCACCTGACACGATAACAATTGAACGGAGGGACCTATGGTCATGCGGTAGATACTAAAGGTCAAGGACACAGGAGCCAAAAATGCTGCAGAGCATCTGGCTAACGTTTTAACAGAGGGAACCAGGACACTCAAATTTTGCATGTGGATAGGTACTAAGGATATCTAGACCAAGTTCGAAAATCAAGGTCATAGGTCAAAGTCACTGGACCCGAAAATGCGGCCGCGCGGATGGTGGCCTACAGTCTTAACGCTCTAGTTATAATTATTATCGATATCGTTATGAAGTCGACCACTCACAGGGGTATATAGAGGGCGTTGTGGTCTGAACGTTGCCTCGGCTCAAGTTGGTCATCACTGTGGATGGCTGTACGTGCACACAGAACAGAAGATTTAAAAAAAATTTTTTATTCTACAAGAAAACTTGGTGCACAATCATTTTGATATCAGCATGAGCACAACAAAACTAAACAAATAAATCTGTAGTAAACATGCAACCAATTCACAGCAGAACACGGTACAGTGGAAACAGGCTAAATCAAAATTGAAGGGACTGAGATTTTATTCTGAGATATAAAAAGACCTTTTAGCATTGAACTAAGACTGAAAAATTATTGTTAGTTATCCAGTGTTTTCGAGTTACCTGTTTCTGAGTTAGGATTCTACTGTATATATCAATCTAAAAAACAACACTACATTCAACCCCCAAAATGGTGATACTCATTGCTATCAACACCAACTCATGCTCTCTGCTTCCAGACATGAGATTTTCAGAGAACCAAAAAGGAGGAAAGAGAGAGGCGGGTGTCTGGGGGCCGGCACAGGCCCTTCATGGGGTCCAGGGGAAAAAGCCCTTAGTGGGGGTCAGGGGGATTTGCCCCCTGAAGCTGAAGAATGTTTGCATTTGAACCTGTAAAAATCAACCTCTGAGACAGCAAAATTATTAAAAGTTTAATCTCCTTGATCCCACAAAAATGTTGAGATCATTATTGACTCAGGGCTAGTGATTTTCTGAGACAGAGACAGAGAGAGAAACAGACAGACAGAATGAACCGATCGAACACAAAATTTGAAAATATCTATTGAACTTTTCACCGCATTTTTGCTTCCAACACAAAATTCAACCCTACCCAACCCCAACCCAAATTTTCTCAACAGATTTAAACTGATCTAAAAAATGACCCCTGTGGCCATCAAAAAGGAGGAAATCCTCCAATTGGAGGAAAAAACTTATCTCTGCTTTCATGCATATTTGCCAGTGACTAGTCAGACACACCCGACAATGACCCCTAGACAAGCACATTCAAAAGCAAACACACTAAACACAATGTAACAAATTAATTTAAACTCAGTTTTAAATTTAATTTTCCAAAATTCAAAGGTATCATAAAAAAATAGAAATATCTTGAAACCTAGAAAGAAAATTTTGCAACTCTCAATTTATTGTTCATATTATTTTCACTCCACTCATTCACACGATTTAGGTGTACCAAAATGGCCCTTGTGTCACATTGTCAGTTTACCGCTTTGTGGAAAGAACAGAACAGGTTTTAAAAATAATCTTTCTTTATCAGAACAAAAAGAAAAAAACGTAAAAGCAGACCTGTTTACTCGACTCTTTTCGAGTAGTTTTCTACTCAATTTGGACCTCTACTACTCTTCAAAATAGATAATATTGCTCTTTAATTCTTGATTACTACTCGTTTTCAGTGAACAATGTTTGGTTTCATGAGTAGGACTACACATTTCATACCAAAGCTACTCATTTAAGCTATCCAGACTACTCAAGACTTGTGTAGGGGGTAAACAGGTCTGTAAAAGGCAAAAAACTTCAACAACAATAAACACCCCCCCAAAAAAACCCAAAAAAACCAAAACCTAAAAAAAAGTAAACTGCTGAAAAGAAAACCTTCAGAAACGAGAAATTAAATAGGTCAAAACATGAAATTCAGCAGTGTAACCAATAACGAGTCAACAACAAACCTTCATTGTACATCATCTGTAAAATGGAACATGAGGGACAACGTTAGTTTGTCAAGAACAAGCAAACATTAAACTCTTCAGCCGCCATGGGCGAATACATTCACCCTCTACATCACTCTACACTCCCACCAAATGCAAAGACATTCACTGCCATGTACCCTGCCGTGTGTTTGTCTACTTTTAGAGATTATGTCAGTGATTTTTCCATTAAAGCAAAGAATGCACACTCACAAAAACAAAAATTAACCCCCCTCTTATCGGTTGAGATGCTATGGAGAATCAAGAATGTATAAAAATACATGGGGCTAGAAGTAGAAGAGTTAAATATTTCAAAACACACAAGACACAGACAGACCGACACACACACACAAGGAAAATGCTCAATGGAAAAAAGTGCACACATACATACCCACAATTAAAAACATGAACACATACACACATACTCATTGCAGAAAAGCAAAAACATAAAACTGTCAACATCAAACAACGCACGAACAGGAACATCATGAGCTGGATATCAAACACCAGCTTGCTTACAGTGAATATAGAAATATAGCTTAGTTTTTTTATACTATGATAGTGTTCTTACCCTGAACGGAGACTGGGCAATTTTCGACGCCACGTCAAAATGCTCCGTCGACCTGGAGCGTGAAAAGTTCCCGTGCATGGACCGAGGCCCTCGGCCCCCTGGGAAAACCACCAGGACACTTTGTTCAACACTGTAAACTTGGCAATCTTGTACTTTACTCACACCCCTCATGCCTACAACCCTCAATCTCAAAAGTCTGCTTCTTTCCGGGAAATCATCCTAGGCTGATCCTAGCCCTATCCCTTTCCCGTGAATGGCAGAATGTTGCTTCTGCATGAAAATTTTCCAATGTGAAAAATTTGAGTGTGTGTTTGTAAAGCACAAGATGGCTGTAAATTTAGTATTATAACTAAAACTAAAGCTAAAAAAAAACAATAGGAAGAGAAGGAGTACCCTTTCATTGGCACAGTCGCTGCTTAGCACAACACTGATTCAACCCCCATGTCACTAAAAGGCATTTCTTCATGGTCTGATATTCAATGGGCTTTTGTTCTTCATTTTGGGGAGGTAAGGATAGGCCTGATGTCATACAAGAATCCCTAGTACTGAAGACACCATCTTTTATATTCCCAGGTAAATTTGACAGAAATGTTTCGATGAAAAATGACTGACGTTGAAAAGGTTAAAGACTGTTTAAATCCAATGAATAACTGCCAAATGGGAAATGCAGAATAAGGACATATTTGCTGCTTAACGATATCTAGCAATTATTATTTAATACTAATAAGTCCATCTTCCATAGTGCTGTTTGATGTCAAGCTGTTCTCACAGCGCTTAACAAAAGATCACATAAAACAGCAAGTACTGTTTAAATACAACCACCACACACACAACAGGCACACACACACAACGCATGCACACAGACACACACTACAGTCTACAAACACACACACATTTGCACCACATGTACATGTATTTCTATGAAATCAACAAATCATAAATGTTATAATTATTATGATTCCATCTCTCTCACCATCCCCAAGCACCGTTTCCACCTCCAAGTCATCACTGTCAACAGGGGAGAACATCCTCAGCGCTGCCGACGGAGCTCTTTTGGGCGGGGAGACATGTTTGAAGGTGGCGTCACTGGCGCTGTGGCGACGAGACGAAGGCAACGAGGGATCGTCTGGTTGACTGGTGTTTGGGTTCGACGCCATTGTTGTGGAGATCTGAAATTTCCACAAAGTCAAAACTATTTATAAGTATAATGGGCCTTTCATTTTGAAATTCAGCATAATGGTGTGGAAAGAGTGTATACACATGTGTGTGTCTGTGCATGTATGCATACATGTTTGTAAATGTGTTTATATATGTGTGTGTGTATGCACACATTATGTTAGGCTAAGACTAAGAGTAAAATAGAGTAAACTAGAGAGAGAGAGAGAGAGAGATAGAGAGAGAGAGAGAGGGAGAGGGAGAGAGTCAGTCAAAGAGAGAGAGAGTCACAGTAGATAGTCAATGATCATAATGACTTCTTCTTCTTTCTCGGAGTATCCTCCTTCAACATTTTGAAGATTATATATAAATTATACTTTAAGGGGGCTTCCATTAGAAATATGATCAAAATAAATGGCTGCCCGGATGATCAGCTCCAAAGGGAACAGGGTCGTGTGTGTGTGGGGGGGGGGGGGGGGGGGGGAGAACAAATGGAGAACAGGAGGCAAGGCAGGGAGGGATGGGTTAGCTTTGGGGCAGGGGGGGAGGGATAGAAGGGGGGATTGGGGAAAGGGGGGACAGGAGGAAGGGGGGGATGGGAGGAAGAGGTTTAGATCCGGGCCTTGAGTTGAATTCCTCCACCGAGGCCGATGTTATTGCCTCAGGTAGAAGACAGTTCCCTTCAGCCATAGTGCAGCCCTTGGGAAGAATGAAAAGTTCCTGTTGTTTGTCTTGCATGATGGTAGAACTTAGAAGGTAGGCTTGCACCTGTCTTGATTGTTGGGTTGGTGGATGAGGGACTGGCCTATGAGGAGTGTTGATGGCCATCTCTCCATGGTGAAACTTGAAGAAGGTGGTCATTCTACCTACTTCCTGCCTGTAAAACTACAGGAAGTATTCATTCTTTCCCAGGGCTGTGAGTGAGTGGAACTCTCTTCCATCAGATGCATCATCAGCCTCGGTGGAGGAATTCAAATCCCAGATCTGAACCTCCTGTTTTCTTTCCTTTAGTGGAAGAAGAAGAAGAAGAATGCAGTTTTAAGGTTAGATACCCCACCCCCCTGAGTAAAAGGCTAAATCTCTAAGCTTTGCTAATGTCTAGTTTTGCAGTAATGACACAAACCTTCTAGTTGAACGTCTTACTAGTTTACTACTTACTAACTAGTGCGTGTCGCAGTCAAAAGTGTAGCTCGTGCAAATCTGCCGCTCGCTACTATGAGAGTGTGTATTTGCGACAACCACAAATTTCACTCTTTCTTTACTTGAACCATTTACCTAACCCTAACCCTAACCTTAAAAAGTGAAATTTGTGGTTCATGCTCAGTCAATGTTGCCAATTTATACACACTCTCATAGTAGCGAGCGGCAGATTTGCACGAGCTGCCAGCGTTTATTTAAAAACAAACGCAAGGAACAACAAGCAAACCTTCTTCACCAGCAATCCTGCGAACCAGAAAAACTATTGAGCATTACATTTTCTGTCATCGCTACACTGGATCCAACCAAGAAGACTGATCCAACAAAAAAAGCGTCCGCAACACAGCAACAACAAAGAAGCATGAATTTTCGCACTCCGAATGAGAACCCTGCCAAACTGGAATAGGCTTGTACGTGTAAGTCAAAGCTATATTGTTGAGTGATCATTAGAAATAGTAAAAATACAAGTGTAAAACCATAGTAAGGAAACTTATACATTTATTAGTGAAGGTCAGACATTTGTTAATCAAGCATTCTCAAATAGCATCAGATTAATGTGTAACTTTTGTATAAGTTACTAACATTCTTCTGCTGGGGCAGATTGTCTCTGTGGCGCAATCGGTTAGCGCGTTCGGCTGTTAACCGAAAGGTTGGTGGTTCGAGCCCACCCAGGGACGACAAGTTTTTTTTTATGTAATAGATTACTCTCGTTTTCATTTCCCTTGTCACAATTCCGAAAGGGTCCAAAGACGAGCAACAAAATACTAGGGGAAGACGGGGTAAAAAGCGCATGGGCGGGTAAGAAGCCCACCCCAATTATCTCATGAAATAAAGAACATTTCAGTCAAATTTGCCCATGAGACGAATGCTAAACATTAACGCTCGTCTCATGGGCAAAATGAGACTGAAATTTGCTTCATTTCATGAGATAATTGGGGTGGGCTTCTTACCCGCCCATGCGCTTTTTACCCCGTCTTCCCCTATTACTATACTAAAAATATAGAACCTTCTATATAAATATAGAAGAAAAATCTGAAATATAGAAGAAATCGTGGGGATCTGACTGATAAACATACACAAAATGTTTCACAGTAATAACAATAATAACAACTGACTCAAGATCCCGCAACAGTGATATAAAAATACTAACCCATTACCCTGAACTATTATTAGAAAAAAAAAATAGTTTCTAACAGAGAGTAACAATTTTATTTAAGTTTTGGAATACTCTTCCTGCACATATTAAACGAGCACAAAATCTAACACTATTCAAAAACATCCTTGAGAAATACACCAACATCTTAAAACTGCAATGATGAGCATGACTAAAAGGCAGATGTGCCAAAAACAAAATAAAAAAACACTCTCAGGTGTGCCAAAGTTCAAAAATGAAAGGACAGTCTGCGAGGCCTAATAATGTTCCAACTACCTGACCTAACCTGACCTGAAAAAAGTGATGCAAAGCAATTGTGGACCTGTCTGGCTGGGCCAAGCTTTCTATTTTCTTCTTTTTCTCCTGTCTACTTTCTTCTTCTTGTCTATAGTTTGTTGTCTCGCACATTCCTGTAGGTCCGTCCAAAGGTTTACAGCGCCGGGCATCAAAGAATGGAGAGAACAAGGAAATGACTGGCGTGTAGTCATACTTATTGAAAGCTAACACAAAGGATTATGCGTGGCAGAGATGAGAGAGAGAGAGAGAAAGAGAGAGAGAGAGAGAGAGAGAGAGAGAGAGGGGGGGGGACGAAACGAAACAACATACCTTATAGTTACACGTGTGTAACTATATAAGGTCTGTGACGATACTTTATCTAACCAGGGTAATGCTATAAGCAATAACAACTTTTTGCACTCAGCCCTGAGAGAGAGAGAGAGAGAGAGAGAGAGAGAGAGAGAGAGAGAGAGAGAGAGAGAGAGAGAGAGAGAGAGAGAGAGAGAGAGAGAGAGAGAGCACTCATGTAAATTCCAACTCACTGGATTTGTTCACGAGGCTTCTTAGCAAGTGAATATGGCCATTTTAAAAATGAATTTAAGAATAGAAGTATGAATATAATTTATCATGATTGTGTAACAGCATGTATTAAGCATTTACAAGTGTCAATGTATGCCAAATAATTATTTTGTGCTTGCAATTTTAAATTGTTTTATAAGGTAGTTATAACTTAAACCGTTGGTGGCCATTTTGAATTTATTAAGAAAGCAATTTAAAATGTACATATTTTGTCACGATTGCATAACAGGTTTTATGTTGTATCTACATGTGTGCTTGTGAGCCAAATTTAGTGCTTATAATATAAAATGTGAATCTCTTAAACGCGATTATTTTTATGTGGTAGACAAGCTAGCTTAAGCCGATTGGCGGCTACTTTGAATTTAAAAACAAACAAATCAGCATAACCAAATATTTTTTTAACTGCCCCTGTATCTGGCACATCAAGAGGCCGCGAGGCCTGGCTGCCCTGAAGATCTGACCTGACCTATTATTGTTTAGTACCCAAAGCCAATCACAGGTACCACATTTCATGCTTGTAGCACGAAAACGCACGATTTGGGACATTACTGGCCCAGCTAAAAGTCCGCTATCAATCTATTTGACTCTGTCTTCCTCTCACTATTACTGTCTACTAGCCTTTTATGCCTTGTTTGGCCTTAC
>CM065685.1:58520975-58555975 GCA_017654935.2 Phymorhynchus buccinoides
CAATTCGAAACTTATCTAAATTGTATTTATAACATCTGGATGTTTTCTTTACACGTTTAAATAACATTTTCACTTTGTTTACACACAAATAAGGACTAAGATGGCGACACTTCCGTTGGAAGGGTTGAGATGCGCACGCAGGTGGGTTGAAGCCATACAAGCCTTTACATTAAAAAAAACCCAACAGTTTATCTAAAGGAGTTCGCTCACAACAAAGGAAACAGCTCCGATTTTTTTTTTTACTGCACTACAAAAAAAGAAAACGCTTCAACCACAATGAGTGTCCTCCACCCACCCCATCCAAAATGGCTACTCTCTCTGGCATCTCCGCCAAGAAGGAATCGCCGTTTTGATGGTTTGATTTCTAGGAAACCAGAGCAAAGTGAGTGTTCCGAACTGTGAAAATGCTGTCTTTCTGGTGATCTCGACGTGTTTCTTGCAAAAAACTCATCCGTCAGGGTCCGCCTTTAAATGAAAGCATTGACAGTTGTATGTTGCAACACAGTTATGGTAGAACACCATCAATGTTACAGCTAGTCTCTGAAATCGGTTGTGGCTGTCAAAAGGGGCAGAGTATTGCGTAGTGATCATTCCACTACCACTTACTATGCAAATGAGCCTCGTTGTGTCAAAATGTGCCTCGTTCTGACGCAGTTGTTTGTGGAATGCTGATGTGTAGGTAAGGAATGAAATGAATTGTTCAGGTGAAGGAAGAAAATTAATACTTAATAAGCATAACATTAACTGTTTACATATTGAATCAATTGTTCATACATATAAGGCATTGTTCAGATGAAACCTGTAACGAATGATGCTATTTATTAAAAAGGCGAAGTTTTGCCACTAAAACTCGTGCAGATATTATTCCACAAAAAGAATTTCATGCACATGCGTGTGTGTTTATACATATACAATATGTAATGATCATGATGACAAAGATGGCCACCAAGTCAACCAGGGCCTGTATTCATGTTACTTGTTAGCATGATGCTAACTTAGAAGCTCTTCCAATGTCCTATAGGATTTAATAGGACTTTTGGAAGAGCTTCTAAGTTAGCATGATGCCAAGTCTCATGCTATCTCAACGTGAATACAGGCCCAGGTCAGTATGTAATGATCATGATGACAAAGATGGCCACCAAGTCAACCAGGTCAGTATGTAATGATCATGATGACAAAGATGGCCACCAAGTCAACCAGGTCAGTATGTAATGATTATGATGACAAAGATGACCATCAAGTCAAAAAGGTCAGTATGTAATGATCATGACAAAGATGGCCATCAAGTCAACCAGGTCAGTATGCAATGATCATGACAAAGATGGCCATCAAGTAAAACAGGTCAGTATGTAATGATCATGATGACAAAGATGGCCACCAAGTCAACCAGGTCAGTATGTAATGATAATGGTGACAAAGATGGCCATCAAGTCAACCAGGTCAGTATGTAATGATCACGATGACAAAGATGACCATCAAGTCAACCAGGTCAGTATGTAATGATCATGATGACAAAGATGACCATCAAGTCAACCAGATCAGTATGTAATGATCATGATGACAAAGATGACCATCAAGTCAACTAGGTCAGTATGTAATGATCATCATGACAAAGTACCACCAATTCAACCAGGTCAGTATGCAATGATCATGATGACAAAGATGGCCACCAAGTCAATATGTAATGATCATAACAAAGATGGCCGGCCACCAAGTCAACCAGGTCAGTATGTAATGATCATGATGACAAAGATGACCATCAAGTCAAACAGGTCAGTATGTAATGATCATGACAAAGATGGCCATCAAGTCAACCAGGTCAGTATGTAATGATCATGATGACAAAGATGACCATCAAGTCAACCAGGTCAGTATGTAATGATCATGACAAAGATGGCCATCAAGTCAAACAGGTCAGTATGTAATGATCATGATGACAAAGATGACCATCAAGTCAACCAGGTCAGTATGTAATGATCATGACAAAGATGGCCATCAAGTCAAACAGGTCAGTATGTAATGATCATGATGACAAAGATGGCCACCAAGTCAACCAGGTCAGTATGCAATGATCATGACAAAGATGGCCATCAAGTCAAACAGGTCAGTATGTAATGATCATGATGACAAAGATGGCCACCAAGTCAACCAGGTCAGTATGTAATGATCATGATAACAAAGATGACCATCAAGTGAACCAGGTCAGTATGCAATGATCATGACAAAGATGGCCATCAAGTCAACCAGGTCAGTATGTAATGATAATGGTGACAAAGATGGCCATCAAGTCAACCAGGTCAGTATGTAATGATCATGATGACAAAGATGGCCATCAAGTCAAACAGGTCAGTATGTAATGATCATGATGACAAAGATGGCCACCAAGTCAACCAGGTCAGTATGCAATGATCATGACAAAGATGGCCATCAAGTCAACCAGGTCAGTATGTAATGATAATGGTGACAAAGATGGCCATCAAGTCAACCAGGTCAGTATGTAATGATCATGATAACAAAGATGACCATCAAGTGAACCAGGTCAGTATGCAATGATCATGACAAAGATGGCCATCAAGTCAACCAGGTCAGTATGTAATGATAATGGTGACAAAGATGGCCATCAAGTCAACCAGGTCAGTATGTAATGATCATGATGACAAAGATGGCCACCAAGTCAACTAGGTCAGTATGTAATGATCATGATGACAAAGATTGCCATTGCCACCAAGTCCACCAGGTCAGTATGTAATGATCATGATGACAAAGATTGCCATTGCCACCAAGTCCACCAGGTCAGTATATAGGCTAATAATGATGACAAAGATGGCCGCCAAGTCATCCAGGTCAGTATGTAATGATCATGAAGACAAAGATGGCCACCAAGTCCAGGGCTCCCCAGGCCACAGGGAAGTATCCGCGGCTTTTGGAATACTCTGCCTTCCGTTTTTTGTCCTTGCCATCTGTGGTGGTAGAATTGAGAAACAACAAGAAAAGGTTAAAAATAGATAAGAGAGTTACTCCCAGTTTTTTTGTAAAGGGGCCTACTCACACGTGCGATTTCAGTCGTTCAACTATCCAACTGTGACATTTGTGAGGCATGATACTCGTGAAATACTACTGTCTACACGAATATGTTCGAATCCTACTAGTTTTGGTCGTTACACTGGTGGTCCCCACACACACGAATCTGATGAAAGATCTGTAGTTTTGCATTATTGTATACACTTTATGAGATTCGTTGACGAAGTCTCACAGCAAAAAAGGCAATGAATTCCAAGAGTTCGGCAGCAGGAAATATGATTGTTCACTCATCTTGCTTATTTCGTTTGGTTTCAAGAAATGAAAACTCACCAATGCCAAGTTATACAATACCATATAATACAGTTAGAGCATCTTATTGCGTTAGAATTTGCGGATTCAAAAAGTTATCGCTCGCTGAGTGGGGGGACCAAGATGGCATGCAAAGTTGGAAGAGTGTGTGTGTGTGTGTGTGTGTGTGTGTGTGTGTGTGTGTGTGTGTGTGTGTGTGTGTGTGTGAGAGAGAGAGAGAGAGAGAGAGAGAGAGAGAGAGAGAGAGAGAGAGAGAGAGAGAGAGAGAGAGAGAGAGAGAGAGAGAGAGAGAGAGAGAGAGAGAGAGAGAGATTGAGAGAATTTTATTTATAGAGGGTAAGAGTAAGCAATAACATGCTTTTTACATCCAGCCCTCTGGACAGAATACATTTATAAAAGAGAGAGAGAGAGAGAGAGAGAGAGAGAGAGAGAGAGAGAGAGAGAGAGAGAGAGAGATGGAATATGGGCGGTGGAGAAAAGGATAAACAATAGAGAAAGTAACCACAAAAAAAGATAAAAGGAGAGATACAGCGACAATACAAGAAAGACAATCTATACTCACCGGCGCCTATAAACACTACGGGGCAAGCGAAACCAGTGGCAACGGGACCACCGAAAGCAGAGAAGAAGAAGTAGACTGTTGTGGTCTTGGTTTCAAATTGAACCGCTTTCTCCTTCAGCACCAGTGTTGTGGTTTTCTTGCCACTGTCGATGGTCGCTGCGAATCGGTCCTTCATCCAGGGCCAGGTAATGCAGTGCTTTTGCCCCGGGACACAGGTAGCGATGTCCTTTCGGACCCCGGCGCCCTTGATCTTGTAGTACCAAGCGAAGTATTCCACGGAGGTGAGGGGATAAGCATAGTAGCCAGTGAGGGTGAACTGGGTGGCCTTGGGCACTCGAAAACCCTTGCCAACTTCGCAGTTCAGGAAGTACACCTTCTCTGAGGGGCAAAACATGCACCAACGCGTCAACTTTTGCGGCACACTTTCAATTCCTCCCACCTTCTACCTTCTACCATCGCGTCAACTGTCATGGATTTCTTCAATTGTCATCGTCTTCAACGTCGTCTTCCTGTGTGTCAACAGTTATCAATTCAATCAGTGTGCTTCGTGTAATCATTCAATTCAGCAAAGTCGAGTTTATCCTTGTAAACCTTCATATTGTGTTTTCATATATTAATTAATCATCTAATATAATCATACATATTCATATTTAGTTTTTCTAATATCATCTTTATGTATTTACACGTGTATATATTCTATGTTTACTGTGTTGTCTAGTGTTGTAATAAAGTCTTGTCTTTGTTTTTTGTACAGGTTGCGACCACAACATCTTCTATGGTATTGATGATACTCGTTTTGACACAGTGGAGCCTCCCTTATAAGACCTGTGTTGAAGTCCAAAATGGAACAATCTGGTGACCCGGAATAAGCTGTACAGACTCCAAATCAATGTGACCACTGGTCATTTTCAATGTAATGTACAAGGTACAGTAGCAGTCATGACATACTAATAAGCTGTTAGATAGTGAAAATGTGGAATTTATGTCAAAGTGACCACTGGCCATCATGTAGTATACAAGTGCATAAATTATCTGGTGACAGGAACTAAGCTGTTAAGAGTCAAAATTTGATGTTTAAGCCAAAGCGACCACTGGCCATCTACATTGTAGAAGGTATAGTAACACTTATGACACAATAACAAGCCCTTAAATACGGAGGGTGGCTGCCCACGTGTCGGGGTAATAAAAAAACGGTAACACACGTAATGTTTTCATCCACAGCTGATACATTTGTACCATAGTATTCAAGTGTTTCTGCTGTTGGGATGATCCCTGCCGGAGTCTCTTAGCCAGGGTACATCAACAACAACAACAACATTGTCAGCATTATCAGTAATGTGATGTTACCGGAATCGACAAAAATGTATCGAGACTCCCTCATGCAGCAAAAAACGTAAACAAAAAAGGTAGAAAAAACAACAACGCATTACCTTTACGCCCACGGGGCGGGCCTCGGATCGCAATTGTTTCTGAATCACATACACACACACACACACACACACACACAAACACACACACGCTGTCATTTTAATGCTATAATAACAAGCTATTCATAATAATATCACACTGTGTACCGGCTTACTAATGGCACTGTACACAATCATATTACTCTTACTCTGTATAAACAAATTGAACACTTGTCGTTTCCTGCGAGGAGTGCAAGGGAACAGAGGTGGCAGGCGACAGCCAGCTGTTATTCCGGGGATTGAGCTAACATAGGATTTGACATATACTAAATCATGAATTCCAGCTGATTATTGTATCAGAGAGAGAGAGAGAGAGAGAGAGAGAGAGAGAGAGAGAGAGAGAGAGAGAGAGAGAGAGAGAGAGAGAGAGAGAGAGAGAGAGTTCAGAATTCAGACACCTTATTTTTACAAGGATAAGAATTCAGCCAGCCGCCATTCCGTGGATTGAGCTAAAATAGGATTTGACATACATCATGAATTCCCGCTGATTATTGTATCAAAGAGATAGAGAGAGTGAACGAGTGAGAGAGAGAGAGAGAGAGAGAGAGAGAGAGAGAGGGGGGGGGGGGCATGGAGACAGACAGACAGACAGACAGAAAGAAAGAAAGACAATGACAGAGAGCCACAGAGAGCACTCACCTATAGTATGCATTTCGCAACGTGCTTGATTGCATTTGAAGCCTTCCATGTTGTTGTTGTTGGGCTTCTTCCTGCGCTTGATGGTCAGCTTGGTAGTGATGCCTTCCACGCGGACCTCAT
This sequence comes from Phymorhynchus buccinoides, assembly GCA_017654935.2. Lineage (NCBI taxonomy): Eukaryota > Metazoa > Mollusca > Gastropoda > Neogastropoda > Raphitomidae > Phymorhynchus > Phymorhynchus buccinoides. Next base: position 58,527,093 of record CM065685.1, read on the forward strand.
ACAGTCCTCTGAATCGGTTCAAGTGGCGGCACATGCCATTCCTGATGTTGCAAGAGGCGATCACCGTTTCCCAATAGTTCCGGAGTTGCCAGCGGACCTTCTTGTGCAATTTGCCGCACGTTATGGTGACGTGGGCATCCCTCGGGACGACAAGTCCCCCATCGCAATCCAGGAAAGCCCCCCCGCCTGTCACAGCCAAAATATGATCGTCAAAGCTAAGCATCGTATATTGTTGTTTGAAGAAGGAACGCTGCTTTCAAATGGCTTCAGTAGCCTTCTAAACTCCAATTACAGTATCCAAGGGGGAAAATTCCAATTGGATCCCCCCCCCCCCCCCCCCCCCCCGGAGGAATTTGATTGGCCAGACTGGAATTTCACCCGTTACATAAACATCATTGCGTGAGAGGGTGGTAGAGGAGAGGGAGTGGCAGATGTCTTACGAAATTTGAGAAATAGAACATTTAGGTTTACACAGACAAGTTACAGTTAATGGCGTTGTTTCCAAAAATCACTACTTCATTTTAAACTGGAAGTAAGAAATTAACAGTTTTTCTGTCTTAAAAATCACAGAAGGTATCATGCTCGACCTCAAAATAACGAAGGGGGGGGGGGGGGGGGGGGGGGGGTGGTGTCTATTCTGTCCTACTCTTGACAATTTCTTTTTTTATTCCTCGCTTGGATGCCCTCCTCCCTGTCCCTTCCCTCTAACCCATCCTCCCCCTTTTCTACTAGTTCGTTTCTTCCCCCCACCATATCCTGAAAGAATGCATGTGAGTGGTTCTTGACTATTGGTGACACCTGAGGGTGACTCTCTTTTAGCACTTACAATTTGAACAGAAGAAGTGCACATTTTCTGAAAAGAAAAGATAGATGGCAAACAGAGCCAGACAGTAATGAAGAGGGATAGGTAGCGTGCTAAACAATCTGGAAAACTGGTTTAAAATAGTAGCCATATAATGGCATAAACAACAGTGGACTAGCTTTGGTAGGCCTACTTATATAAACATGAGCCGGTGTTTCTGAATTGGGAGCAATGTTTACACTAGTATTATTTCTAAATGAGAAAATAGCTTAATACTTTGTAAAAAGAAGAAGAAGAAGAAAGAAATATATGCAAAAAAGAAAATGAGTCTGTTGATGCAATAAAGAAAACAAGTCTGACCAATAAAAGCGCCTTGAGTGTAAAATAATTATAGAAAGGCGCTATGGAAATGCTATCAATTATTATTATTATTATTATTATGATGATGATGATGAAAACACCTGTGCTATCACTGTCCAGACTTTCCCCAACGTTGTATCATGCACCGTCATACGAAGTTGTTGCACCATGCAAAAATCAGGCTTGTAACCTGAGTGACAAAACTTCTAATACAGTGATAAACCAACCCTGAACAAAATCGGTCTTTCTTTGCAAGTAAATAAAATCATGCCCAGAAAGAAAAGAATACCCCCCCTCCACACACACACACACACACACACACACACACACACACTCAGTAGCAAAAAACAACAATACGAGGCAACAAAATCATCGCCTCCTTTTTCAAATCGCCGCCTTCCATTGAGTTATGGACATAGCGATAACCTCCTTTGTTTTTGTCTGCAAACACAGCAGATACAACACACACACACACACACACACTGTAGCATAGATTGTGTATGCTCTTTAGCATGATGCACATACTAATCACCCCCCCCACCCCACCCACTCCTTTTGCCCTTTCAATCGTGTGCCACAGCCAACGTGAAAATATGCATATTAATATTATCGGTACTGAAGGGACATTTGCATGCGTGTGCACTTGGGTTCATTCATTTATACTTGGATAATCAACCCCATATGAGTTGATATATGTGTATATGGGTGTGTGTAAATGTAAGTACATGTGCATGTGTACCTATTTCAGCATGTGAATGTTTCTCTAGAAGTTTGATAATATTTTTTGTTGTTGCCCCGTTTTGTTTGAGGTGTTCACTTGTATGCCATACAACATGGCATGCATATCCATAGTAAGGTTTTTACAACAATGACTATGTGTGTGTGCGTGTGTGTGCGTGCCTGCGTGTGCGTGTGCGTGTGCGTGTGCGTGCGTGTGTGTGTGTGTGTGTGTGTGTGTGTGTGTGTGTGTGTGTGTGTGTGGGCATGTAAATGCAAGTTGTGCCTAGCTGCGCATGTGTGTGTGTGTACATGTGAGTGTGTGTTTGTATGTATTCATCCCATGTTCTATTACGTTTTGACCCTTGGTTGTTTATGTCAAAAATATGCCATGCAACATTGTTTCTGTAATTCTGGGAATATGTTACTCTGTCTCCCTTTCTGCTTCTCTCTCTCTCTCTCTCCCCCCTGTTCTGTCTCTCTATGTGTGTGCGCATATGCATGTGTGTACAGTGTGTGTGTGTGTGTGTGTGTGTGTGTGTGTGTGTGTGTGTGTGTTTTGTAGTGATTGATGCTCACTTCTTGGTAACGGTTTAATATACAGTTTTTGAATGCAGAGTCAACACCTATTCAGTGTCTTAGTTTTGTCATTTTATTGCCCTACAATTTAGTAGGTTCTGTAATGGTCTGGGGGGCCTTCTTGTAACTTAGAATTGTAACTTAGATTTCTTGTAACTTAGAATGTAGATCGATAAAGCTATAAAGCGAAACGTCTCGTCCAAGTTTTGTTGTTGTTTTGATTTTTTCACTCAATATTTTTATATATATATATATATATATATATATATATATGTATTTTAAAATTTTTTTTTTTAAAGAGGTTAATTCTACTCAGTCAATTTTTCTCATTATCCTTCTTCTTCCATGGCTTCCTGCTTGCTGTCACTTTTGTTGTGTTTCCTTTTTGTGTTCTTACATTGAAAACGGACTTATAGTCTGAAACGTCTGTATTGTTTTTGTCTTTCTATTAAAGGACCTTTTTCCTACCCGAAAGACTGATTTGTTGTTCCTGTGTGCAAAGGTCCTAGTGGTTACAAATTACTTTCAAGATAATCATATAATATAAGCTATCCACAAAAAGTTAAGGATCACTTGCAAACTAATTCATAACTTTCCAAATAAGAAAGCCAATGCGTTGAATTTTGGCCAACATTTAATTCAATGCTTTAGTGATAACGATACACAATTGCCTTCAATTTCGAGCAATCGTTTGGTCTGTACATTTGATCAAAGTGGGTACGTATCGAAATTTGATTTCCCAAAGTCATTGAAATCACAAGACAGGGCATTCTGATGCTCCCAAAAGTTCAGTAATGCGTGTATCCGCCATGGCTGTTCTGGCACTCGACGCAGCGAGTCCTCATGGAGTTGACCAGGGTGGTGAAGATCCTCTGTGGAAGCGCCTGCCACTCAGCCTGCAGCATCTGGTAGAGGTGCTGGGCATCCCTGGGAGGGGGGTGGTTGCTCCTCACTTTGCGATCCAGCTCATCCCAGAGGTTCTCAATCGGGTTGAGATCGGGACTGCATGCTGGCCACTCCATTCTGTTGACTCCAGACTGCTGCAGGAAGTCGTTGACCACCCTTGCCCTGTGGGGGCGAGCGTTGTCATCCTGGTAGACAGCCGGCGGTCCCATCTGCTGCAGTGTAGGCACAGCCAGCGGTCGAAGGATCTCATCCCGGTATCGGAGGCCAGTCAGGTTACCCTGTACATGATACAAGGGTGTTCTGTGGTGAAGGCTGAAGGCCCCCCAGACCATTACAGAACCTCCACCAAAGGCCACCTTTTCTTGGACAGTGGCGTCAATAAAGCGTTCCCCTGGGCGCCTCCAGACCCTCAGTCGGCCGTCGTTGTGGTTCAGGGTGAAGCGTGATTCATCACTGAACAGGACCTGGGACCATTGCTGACGTGTCCACCTCACGTGACGTCTGCAGAAGGCGCGGCGTGCTGCCCTATGGGCTGGAGTTAAGCGTGGCCGTACAGCTGGGCGACGAGAACGGAGGTTAAACCCATGAAGGCGGTTCCGTATGGTCTGCTGGCTGATGTTGATGTTAGTAGCCACCCTCAGCTGCCTTCGAATGATGCTGGAAGAGGCTGTTCTTGTCTGCAGGGCTTGTCGTTCAATGAGACGATCTTCACGTGGAGTTGTCTTCTTCGGTCGACCAGATCTGCGTCTTTCATGGACCCTCCCAGTGGCTGTGAAGCGTTGAATCAGTCTGACAATGACCGAGATGGACACCTGAAGTCGCCTGGCCACTTCTCGCTTGGGAACACCATCTTGGAACCATGCAACAGCTCGTCCCCTATCCAACTCGCTCAATTTTCGTCGTGGAGGCATTGTCAAATCAGGCCTAATACTGGTGGTATGTCTTCTTATAAAGCCAAGCAAGAGACAGCATCTCACACATAAACAGCAGTGCTTGCACGTGCATAATGGTTTTTCCATCTGGCTTGTGCAATGTGTTCATGCAGAACGATCCAAAACAAGGTCCTTTTTCGCAAGTTTCCGCTTTTTCTTTTGCTGCCAAGCTCAGTAATAGAGAATCACGTGCAATGTTTCCACTAACACAACATCGCCCACTTACAGCTGAACAAGAATTCATAACAATTTGGCTTGACTGAGAAAAAAATAACAGGAGCGAACGGAGTTTCTTGCGCACCTGTTTTCTCATAGTGATCCTTAACTTTTTGTGAGTAGTGTATTTAGCAGGACCCAGCAAAACCGGTACTCAGCATTACCGGTACTTGGCATTACCGGTACTGGGCATTACCGGTACTTGGCATTACCAGTACTAGGCGTTGCGCTAGTAGGGGAAGACGGGGTAAAAAGCGCATGGGCGGGTAAGAAGCCCACCCCAATTATCTCATGAAATGAAGCAAATTTCAGTCTCATTTTGCCCATGAGACGAGCGTTGTCTAGCATTCGTCTCATGGGCAAATGTGACTGAAATGTTCTTTATTTCATGATATAATTGGGGTGGGCTTCTTACCCGCCCATGCGCTTTTTACCCCGTCTTCCCCTACTAATAAATCTTTGTTCCAGTTAACCACTGATTCAAGAACCCGTAACAGTGATTTAAAAATACTAACCCAGTAAAGCCGAACTAATATTAGAACAAAATTATTTTCTAACAGAGTAACAAAGTTTTGGAATACTCTACCTGCATATATTTATGGGGATACGCGGCATACTGGTGACGCTAATTTTCCCCTAGTGGCTGACTGTGTTGTAAGAAACACTACTAATAGGGTTCCAGTGAATGAATGACGTATGGACAAGATGACGTAAGAATGAAATAAATTGTGAATGAAGAAGAAAAATGGTGTTTTACGTCCTCTCGGTCATAGACACATATGGGACAGTTGTAAATACAAAGTTGGTTGGAACAATACTGGCTGCAATGCCCGGAGGCAGTGCAACACCAGTAAAGTCCCGAGTTTTTAACAATATAGTTATGTGTAGCGGTAACCACGCCTCGGTTAAACCTCAAACCTCATCGGCTATGGTACCGCCACAAATAATAAGTATAAGATAAAGCGATGACGAAATTGTGAATGAACTGGCCTACTCTCGCTGTGATTGATTGATTGTGTTAGCATAATATGGAGGACTCCCAGTGACGCGAGACATTTTTTTGAAAATATACAAGTTTATTTATATTTGTGAAAAGTATATAGCTAAAATGTTTGCATTGTTAGAATATAATGATTATCTCAAACATATTCATTTCTTAGTAACTACTAAAACCGCGTTGCTAAAAGAACAAATCTCATAAAACTGTCAACAAAAAAAGTATTAAGGGATATAACTCTTGACGTGAGTCCCGTGGAAAAATAGGGATGGGGTTGAAAATGTGCATGGTGTTCAGTAAAAAGCATGGTGACACACTGTTTTTTGTGTTTAGTGTGGAGAATATACATTATTTCATCTATTATTAAAAAACTAGAATGATTTCATCATTGAGTTTCTTTCTACAGGCATTTGAACAATAAAATTTAGGGAAATATCTGTCAATACGGCAACAATTTTTTAAAATTTCCTATTGACTAAATTATATTTCCTTACCATTTGACATAGATTCTGATACTATGTTGGTTGCAGTACCAGGCAAGATTAATTGAAAGTTTTTAATAACTTAAGTGTATGAAAGGTGTCCAGTTTTCAGTAGACCTGATTTTACACGAAAATTGTCCAATCCCCCACATTTTGACCACGAATTACAAGAAAAGTAGCACGATGACCCTGTATTTTATTTTCAGTTTTGACCTTAGAAGTATGTGTAGATGCTATGACAAAAGAGTTGATCATTTGTCATCGTGGGAAGTAAAAGGCGCGTATCCCCTTAAACGAGCACAGAATCTAACACAATTCTAAAACCTCCTTGATAAATGCACCAACATATCAAAACTACAATATGAGCATGACTAAAAGGCAGATTTGCCGAAAACAAAATATAAAAACCTCTCAGCGGTGCAAAAGTTCAAACAAAAATGACAGGACAGCGAAGAGGCCGCGAGGCCTAATGTCCTAACTACCTGACCTGACCTGAACATGGCAACGTAAAACCAAGTTAAAAACATGTCACATCTGTCACATATATTCTATATCATTGTTATGAAACATGGTGTGTCAATGTGTTCCTTTTTAATTTATATTTTTATATGTTTTCATCAATGTTTGTAAAGCGCTGAGAGCTTGCTTTTAGCATGCTTTTTTTAAATCTCGCTATATAAGTGAAATTATTATTATTAGTAGTAGTAGTATTAAAAGCAAGGTAGCTAATTAAATTAAAACTGTTGGGAATTTGTGCTTAAACTGAAAGCACGTTTGAAAGCCAAATCGGTATAACTTTCACGGTGAACGTAATAGGGGAAATAAATAAAAGGAGAAAATAACAATACAAATACTTTAAAGGTGGACCCTGACGGATGAGTTTTTGTTGTTGCAAGAAACACGTCGAGATCACCAGAAAGACAGTCTGTTTTAAGGATCGGAACACTCACGTTGCTCTGGTTTTCTAGAAATCAAACCATCAAAACGGCGATTCCTCCTTGGCGGAGAGGTCGGAGAGAGGAGCCATTTTTGATGGGGTGGGTGGAGGCCACTCATTGTGGTTGAAGCTTTTTTTTTTTGTAGTGCAGTAAAAAAAAAAAGAGCTATTTCCTTTGTTGTGAGCGAAACTCCTTTTGGTAAACTGTATACACACAAAAAAAGGGGGAAAAAGGCTTGTATTATGGAAATTTCGTTCAAACGATTTGGTCTAACTCAGGCGGCCATTACAAAAGAGAAGGCACACGCCTTCTCTTCTATTTCACTGAAATAATTTGACTTCCAGCACCTCCGCCAAGAAGGAATCGCCGATTTGACGGTTTGATAGCAAAGTGATCTATATAAAGGGTGTTTTCCTGATGATCTCGACGTGTTTCTTGCAAAAACTCATCCGTCAGGGTGCCCCTTTAAAAAGAACACCTACTACACTCAGGCAGTTTCTCGTCCACAATGCCGGCGCAGTCGTCTACCCCGTCACAGGTCATGCTCGACATGATGCACTTATTTATGGGGTATGTCTTGTAAGGACTTACACACTCGAATTCACATTCTGAAAATCAATAGAATGGAGAATTGGTAACAATTGAAGGCTCAAAATATCTGATTAGTTTAGTACATTTAATTGCACAGGGATTTTGTCAGTTGTAGAATGATGTATCCGGCCATGTAGTCAACGGCCGTTTAGCCAACGGACACTTAGCCAACGGACATTTAGCCAACGGACACTTAGCCAACGGACATTTAGCCAACATTTGCAGGGGGGACATTTAGCCAACATTAAATGAATTATATTAAGTTAATGTAATGATCACAATGTAATGTCTCATATTCTAAAACTGGTAAGTGTGTGTGTGTGTGTGTGTGTGTGTGTGTGTGTGCATGTGCGCGCGCGTTCGCGATTATAAATTTGCATGCATGTGTGTATGCGTATGTGTGCGTGCGTGCTGCGGTGTGTGTGTGTGTGTGTGTGTGTGTGTGTGTGTGTGTGTGTGTGTAACATGGTCTAATGTGCTCTACATTTATGTGTGTGGGTGCGCGCGTACGCAACTGTGTGTGTGTGTGTGTGTGTGTGTGTGTGTGAGAGAGAGAGAGAGAGAGAGAGAGAGAGAGAGAGAGAGAGAGAGAGAGAGAGAGAGAGAGAGAGAGAGAGAGCGTGTTTTGCATGATTGTTGTGTTATTAGACCTGTGATGTGTTGGGTGTTATGCCGAGTTTATGTTTTACGTCCTCTCGACCGAAGTCGTATCGGACATTGGGTTTTATGTTTTATGTCTTACAATAAATAAAACTTTCATAATATACTAGCAGTTGCTACCCGCTTCGCGGGTATCCTTTCTCGCACCCTCATTTCCCCATGCGCATTGTCTTCTGGAAAAGTTCTTTATAAGCGTAGTCAACTGCATTAAGAATCCACTGTATTATTATTTGACTTAACGTGACTGGTACACAACTATGACTAAAATTTATGACGGATATAACGAACGACGATTATAATGAAGTAGTTTTGAATGTCCGGAGAAGTTCTTTAAAGCGTAGTCGACTCTATTAGGAATCCACTGTATTGTACCATTATTGAATGTCCGCTTAGATGCCTTCCATACACTGGTGAAGTGCAAATTCGAGGGGTGTGTGTGTGAAAAATCACACACACACACACACACACACACACACACACACACACACACACACACACACACACACACACACACACACACACACACACACACACATAATTGACAAAAGTAATGGTGGCATTTGATCGTGCTAGGATGAGGGGGGTCGATTGCTAATTACACTAACTACGGAGCGTGTTGCAAAATGTAATGTACCCTATGTTCACCAGGGATCATTCATCTCGAAACTGTGAAAGTTTGGCAGCGATAAAACCACGTTAAATATGGTTGCATCCCGAAAACACACACACACGCTTCTCGCTTATATAATATAAATCTAAATATTATTTAGATTTCATACGCTGGAAGCCTGTGAACCGCAAGAATGGTGAATGGTAATAAACAGCTGTGGGCTGCATGTAATATTCATGTCTGTAAGTTTTTAGAAATCAATGGAACCTCCTTTATAAGACCCCCCATCTTTTAAGACCTACTTCCTTGAGACATTGCCCTTCTTTGTAAGTATTAAAATTACTTATACAACTCCCTCCCATTTAAGACCTACTTATCCGAGACGTCGCCCTTCTTTGTAAGTATTACAATTACTTCGTTTATACAACTCTCTCCCATTTCAGACCTCATTTTGAATGGTTTTTGAAGGTCGCATAAGGGAGGTTCCACCGTATGAGACATTATAATAGTGATCGTTACAATAACTTAATACATTTTTTAATATGTTGGCTAAATGTCCGTTGGCAAAGTGTCCATATCCATTGGCGAAATGTCCGTTGGCTAAATGGCCATTGGCTAAATGTCCCGGATTTGTAGAATGAATCTTTCGTAATGTTTACCAAATTAATGATGAACATGTATGCCTTATGCTGTGGCCTATTGCCTACGCTTGGGTATTCATTTTTTACACACAGCCACGCACGCACGCACACACACACACACATACACACACACACACACACTCTCTCTCACACACACACACACACACACACACACACACACACACACACACACACACACACACACACACACACACACACACACGCACGCGCCCACACACACACACACACTTTTGTTTTGTGTGTGTGTCTAATAACACTTGCGGGTGAACAGACATAAAACTAAAGAACAAACACAACACACACACACACACACACACACACACACACACACACACACACACACACACGCACGCACGCACGCACACGCACACACACACACACACACAACACCACACCACCACACACACACACACACACACACACACACACACACACGCACGCACACACACACACACGCACGCACGCACGCACGCACGCACACACACACACACACACACACACACACTAATGATACAAAAGGGTGTGCGACCTACGTTGGTCACCATTCCATTACCACCAGTCAAAGAAACAGAACAAATGACCAAAACCATCAAAAGTCATCAATCAATCCAAAAAAATATTATCTTTAAAAATACATTATAAAGAAAATCTTTGTCTGGCATGCACATAAAACAATAACATAATAAGAAACATGTCATTTACAAACTCTCATCCAAAATCAAAATGTCCGCACATTTTTTCTTATGTTAATGAATAAATTAATAAATATAGTATTAAATTACAATGCAAAATAAACACTAGGAAGTACACACACACACACGCACGCACACGTACACCCACACCCACATACACACCCACTACACACACACACACACACACACACACACACACACACACACACACACACACACACACACACACACACACACACACACACACACACACACACACACACAGAGCTAAAAGTAAAACCAACAGTTTATATATGATAATATGACAATATGCATAAAATAAAAAGAACTAACAATAGGAATAATAGGAATAATATCACAAGCAAATGTATAATAGAAGAACATAAAACAAAGTTTAGTCTATGAAAAACAACAATATTACTAGAACTGTAATAATATTAATGTATACATATTAAAATCAGCACGCATTCACCCAAGCTCTCTCTCTCTCTCTCTCTCTCTCTCTCTCTCTCTCTCTCTCTCTCTCTCTCTCTCTCTCTCTCTCTCTCTCTCTCTCTTCCCCCCCCCCCCCCCCCCTCAATCTTTGCACCACACTTTGCCTCCATCGTATTTAGCAACACACCAAACTTTGTGTCCGTAACAGCAATACATGTGGAAAACATGTCTAAGGGCTACGTTTTTAGCCCTAGCCTCGACATTGATAGGTACCAAATATTCAAAATTACCATAAACCAAAGCACCCACATACCAAATTTGAAATCTTAACGACATGAAACAAGTCTGTTTTCAATGTCACTTTTTTAACTGAAGATCAGCACGATCAGATTTATTTTTTAAATATGCGTCTTTCTGATGATGGAGATACACCACCGCACAAAGTTTGAATGGATTGTGTCAAGGCCAGCATGATCATAGATTTTTTTAGATGTGTCTTTCTGATGATGGAGATGCACCGCCGCACAAAGTTTGAATGGATTGTGTCAAGGCCAGCATGATCATAGATTTTGTTTATATGTGTCTTTCTGATGATAGAGATACACCGCCGCACAAAGTTTGAATGGATTGTGTCAAGGCCAGCATGATCATAGATTTTTTTAGATGTGTCTTTCTGATGATGGAGATGCACCGCCGCACAAAGTTTGAATGGATTGTGTCAAGGCCAGCATGATCATAGATTTTTTTAGATGTGTCTTTCTGATGATGGAGATGCACCGCCGCACAAAGTTTGAATGGATTGTGTCAAGGCCAGCATGATCATAGATTTTTTTAGATGTGTCTTTCTGATGATGGAGATGCACCGCCGCACAAAGTTTGAATGGATTGTGTCAAGGCCAGCATGATCATAGATTTTTTTAGATGTGTCTTTCTGATGATAGAGATGCACCGCCGCACAAAGTTTGAATGGATTGTGTCAAGGCCAGCATGATCATAGATTTTTTTAGATGTGTCTTTCTGATGATGGAGATGCACCGCCGCACAAAGTTTGAATGGATTGTGTCAAGGCCAGCATGATCATAGATTTTTTTAGATGTGTCTTTCTGATGATGGAGATGCACCGCCGCACAAAGTTTGAATGGATTGTGTCAAGGCCAGCATGATCATAGATTTTTTTAGATGTGTCTTTCTGATGATAGAGATACACCACCGCACAAAGTTTGAATGGATTGTGTCAAGGCCAGCATGATCATATATATTTTTTTCATATGGGGCTTTCTGATCATGGATATGCAACAACAACAACACCATACAATATTTATACGGCGCTGAATCTTGATAGAAATCAAACCAAAGCGCACACACACGTTAACATTCATAACGCATTCAAACAAAATGCAATGCAAAGCGAACACACATGGGTGACATAAATGGAGAAACAGACCTAAAGGCAAGAGAGAGGAGAGAAAGAGACTGGCGCCTCAATGATGGGGGAACAGGGGGGTTATGAGGTTAGATTTGAAAGCAGAGAGGGTCGGTCGCTGACGGAGGGAAAGAGGAAATTTGTTCCAGGAGGTCGGTTCTGAGACAGCAAAAGAGCGCCGACCAACAGTTGAAAGCCTATACCTAGGGATCTGGGGAGGAAGAGGGTCAGAAACTGAACGTAAAGTGCGAACTGGCATATAAATGGAAATATTGTCGCAGACTGAGGAAAGATGGAGCAGCTTTATGGATAGGTTTATAGCAAAGGGTGTTTAACTTTTACTCAAATCTGTCTGCGACAGGAAGCCAGTGCAAAGAACGGAGACGAGATGATACGCCACCGCACAGAGTTTGAACGGATTGTGTCATGCAGCTCTCAAGACACAGCCCCCCCCCCCAACCGCCCCCCCCCCAAAACACAACCCCCCCAAAAACAACAACGACCCCAAAACCCTGAAGGAATTAAAAAATAACAACAGACCAATAAAGGTACGCTCCGTTGCCCACTGTTACACGGATCCGGCTCATGGCTCGCACAACCGTTTAGGACGAATGGTTCGGGTCCGGCTCATAAGAGTTTTCAAGAGGTTTTGATTTTCGGCATGTAACCAGCTTTCCGGTGCGAAGTCATAATCTACTTTCAGTTTTCTTTGACCTTGCCTCTCTTGAAATCAACCCATCATTGATGCATAGTTTACATTCAGCTCTGGTTGTAGAGGAGGGTCAAAGATCGGAATGTGAAATTTTCCTTCTTTCTGTGCTACCTGTTTTCGTCAATAGGAGACAAACAACGAAGGTAAGGAATAGGTTGTGCCTTCCCAGGTCGAGAGGACGTAAAATTCCAAAATTACTACTAGGTAAGGAATAGGATATTTTGCGATCATTTAGTGCATGGTGTTGCTAATCTTTTCTGAAAATATTGATGCCTAACTCTTCATAACTTGGTTTTGGTGATTATTTTACGAACCTAGTCAAATGCCCAGTCCCCGCATAACAAAGGGAAATAATTCGGCCAGTCCCGAGTGAGCTAAGACTCGATGCACAACGTATAAGAAAGGGAACTCACTGCAGAAGGGCGACTTTTCATCGGATTCGTCAGGACAATCGTTCCGTCCATCACACATTTCGATTGGATAAACACATTTGTTACCTGATGGACAATATTGTATTGGATATGGGCAACCTGCAAAATACAAAATAAACAAAGCACAGTTGCTGAAAAAGGATCAACTTGTTGTTGTGGTCGTTTTTAACTGGTTCACACAGCAAAAACAATGTGTGTTGTTGTTGATGCAACTGATGTAAGGCATACGACATGCAATGTTTATTAGTCCATGATACATAAGCACATGGGAAAATGTTTCCCCATGTGTCAACAAAGTAAAAACTCATAAATAAAATCAACTTAGAAAACAAGACAGACTGTATGCCCCCACTTCCAAACTACAGCCAATATACATATATCTCAAACACCAAACTACAGCCAATATACATATATCTCAAACACCAAACTACAGCCAAGATACATATATCTCAAACACCAAACTACAGCCAATATACATATATCTCAAACACCAAACTACAGCCAATATACATATATCTCAAACACCAAACTACAGCCAATATACATATATCTCAAACACCATACTACTGCCAATATACATATATCTCAAACACCATACTACAGCCAATATACATATATCTCAAACACCAAACTACAGCCAATATACATATATCTCAAACACCATACTACAGCCAATATACATATATCTCAAACACCATACTACAGCCAATATACATATATCTCAAACACCATACTACAGCCAATATACATATATCTCAAACACCAAACTACAGCCAATATACATATATCTCAAACACCATACTACAGCCAATATACATATATCTCAAACACCATACTACTGCCAATATACATATATCTCAAACACCATACTACAGCCAATATACATATATCTCAAACACCAAACTACAGCCAATATACATATATCTCAAACACCAAACTACAGCCAATATACATATATCTCAAACACCATACTACAGCCAATATACATATATCTCAAACACCAAACTACAGCCAATATACATATATCTCAAACACCATACTACAGCCAATATACATATATCTCAAACACCAAACTACAGCCAATATACATATATCTCAAACACCATACTACAGCCAATATACATATATCTCAAACACCATACTACAGCCAATATACATATATCTCAAACACCATACTACAGCCAATATACATATATCTCAAACACCATACTACAGCCAATATACATATATCTCAAACACCATACTACAGCCAATATACATATATCTCAAACACCATACTACAGCCAATATACATATATCTCAAACACCATACTACTGCCAATATACATATATCTCAAACACCATACTACTGCCAATATACATATATCTCAAACACCATACTACAGCCAATATACATATATCTCAAACACCAAACTACAGCCAATATACATATATCTCAAACACCAAACTACAGCCAATATACATATATCTCAAACACCAAACTACAGCCAATATACATATATCTCAAACACCAAACTACAGCCAATATACATATATCTCAAACACCAAACTACAGCCAATATACATATATCTCAAACACCAAACTACAGCCAATATACATATATCTCAAACACCATACTACAGCCAATATACATATATCTCAAACACCAAACTACAGCCAATATACATATATCTCAAACACCAAACTACAGCCAATATACATATATCTCAAACACCAAACTACAGCCAATATACATATATCTCAAACACCAAACTACAGCCAATATACATATATCTCAAACACCATACTACAGCCAATATACATATATCTCAAACACCATACTACAGCCAATATACATATATCTCAAACACCAAACTACAGCCAATATACATATATCTCAAACACCAAACTACAGCCAATATACATATATCTCAAACACCAAACTACAGCCAATATACATATATCTCAAACACCAAACTACAGCCAATATACATATATCTCAAACACCAAACTACAGCCAATATACATATATCTCAAACACCATACTACAGCCAATATACATATATCTCAAACACCAAACTACAGCCAATATACATATATCTCAAACACCAAACTACAGCCAATATACATATATCTCAAACACCAAACTACAGCCAATATACATATATCTCAAACACCAAACTACAGCCAATATACATATATCTCAAACACCAAACTACAGCCAATATACATATATCTCAAACACCAAACTACAGCCAATATACATATATCTCAAACACCAAACTACAGCCAATATACATATATCTCAAACACCAAACTACAGCCAATATACATATATCTCAAACACCAAACTACAGCCAATATACATATATCTCAAACACCAAACTACAGCCAATATACATATATCTCAAACACCATACTACTGCCAATATACATATATCTCAAACACCATACTACAGCCAATATACATATATCTCAAACACCATACTACAGCCAATATACATATATCTCAAACACCAAACTACAGCCAATATACATATATCTCAAACACCAAACTACAGCCAATATACATATATCTCAAACACCAAACTACAGCCAATATACATATATCTCAAACACCAAACTACAGCCAATATACATATATCTCAAACACCATACTACAGCCAATATACATATATCTCAAACACCATACTACTGCCAATATACATATATCTCAAACACCATACTA
Source organism: Phymorhynchus buccinoides (assembly GCA_017654935.2). Taxonomy (NCBI): domain Eukaryota; kingdom Metazoa; phylum Mollusca; class Gastropoda; order Neogastropoda; family Raphitomidae; genus Phymorhynchus; species Phymorhynchus buccinoides. The sequence continues at coordinate 58,542,946 of CM065685.1, forward strand.
CAGCCAATATACATATATCTCAAACACCATACTACTGCCAATATACATATATCTCAAACACCATACTACTGCCAATATACATATATCTCAAACACCAAACTACAGCCAATATACATATATCTCAAACACCAAACTACAGCCAATATACATATATCTCAAACACCAAACTACAGCCAATATACATATATCTCAAACACCATACTACAGCCAATATACATATATCTCAAACACCATACTACTGCCAATATACATATATCTCAAACACCAAACTACAGCCAATATACATATATCTCAAACACCATACTACAGCCAATATACATATATCTCAAACACCATACTACAGCCAATATACATATATCTCAAACACCATACTACTGCCAATATACATATATCTCAAACACCAAACTACAGCCAATATACATATATCTCAAACACCATACTACAGCCAATATACATATATCTCAAACACCAAACTACAGCCAATATACATATATCTCAAACACCAAACTACAGCCAATATACATATATCTCAAACACCATACTACAGCCAATATACATATATCTCAAACACCATACTACAGCCAATATACATATATCTCAAACACCAAACTACAGCCAATATACATATATCTCAAACACCATACTACTGCCAATATACATATATCTCAAACACCATACTAATTATATTCATTATTACCAAATCCCTATTGAAAACCGTAATGTGTTGCCCTTGTTTACTTCGTTATATTTCCAGGTCATGTCTTCTGATCAAAGAGGTGACACTATGCAAAGCAACCTTTAAAAAGTCCCCCGCGGGCTTCCACCTTGTCGTGGTGGGGAGCTTTAAACTAAGAGTAGCCCCTCATCCCTATTTTTCATTCTCTCCATCCTCATTTACAAGTGATGACATGCCAGTTTTTTTAATTGTTCACTGGCTTTCACGCGTGGGACCTTGCGCACTTGAGTGGGCACATGTTGCCCATTCTGCAGTGCATATTTGCCTATAATAATTATGGTCTTTTTTTTAATACCCCATTGGGAGAAAAAGTAAATCAGCACATTATTTTATTTTCTTCTTTTCAGAACACAGAACAAATCGTAATGTTAAAGTTAAAGTAATTGAGTTTGTTTCTTAGGTTCACGAACACATACATTGGACACAAAAAAGTGTTATTAAAGCAAACTATATAAGAAGAAAGTTTAATGGTGTTTTTTTCCTTCTTCAATTCTTGTACGTCTTTTACCATATAGCTTACTAGGGTGTGTTTGTTATCCTTTTTTACTGTTTAAGCAAAACCTGGATCCGATAAGTAGAGTAGAGTGGCTCAACGTTTCCAGCACTGTGTGGAATTATGAGCTATAGGGTACAATGATGAAGATGCCACGTCGTGAATTGTACTGCTTATTTGTTGTTGTTGCTTTTAGGTTTGTGGACGTTTTTAAGAATCAGTGATGCGTGCTTTATACGTGTTCGAACTTTACGCGGTGACAGTTCTGAGATAACCATAACTGTTGACGGGACTATGATAGACTAACTAAATAACTAACAAAGAGCTGGTAACAACGATGGTGCTGACAATGATAATGATAGACTAACTAACTAACAAGAGCTGGTAACAACGATGGTGCTGACAATGATAATACAAATACTCATTATTACCATCATCATAGCAGCCAAACAGCAAGCGAACACAGATAAGGGAAACTATCAAAAGCTATGAAATAATCTTTACCTATTTTGCTTTGAGAGAGAGAGAGAGAGAGAGAGAGAGAGAGAGAGAGAGAGAGAGAGAGAGAGAGAGAGAGAGAGAGAGAGAGAGAGAGAGAGAGAGAGAGAGAGAGAGAGAGAGAGAGAGAGAGAGAGAGAGAGAGAGAGAGAGAGAGAGAGAGAGAGAGAGAGAGAGAGAGAGAGAGAGAGAGAGAGAGAGAGAGAGAGAGAGAGAGAGAGAGAGAGAGAGAGAGAGAGAGAGAAAGAGAGAGAGAGAGAGAGAGAGAGAGAGAGAGAGAGAAGAGAGAGAGAGAGAGAGAGAGAGAGAGAGAGAGAGAGAGAGAGAGAGAGAGAGAGAGAGAGAGAGGTAAAACGCTTCAATTTACTTTTTATTAATCATAACAGTCAATAGTTACCAAAACCAAAACGTCAACAATAAACTTTCAAAAAACAACAACAAGCCAACAACAACAACAACAACACATAACAAAACAAAGAAACAAACAAAAACAAAGAAACAAACAACCCCACCCCCCAGACTCACTACTGCAGAGGGGCGGTTTCTCATCATCACCATACGGACAGTCCGGGGCACCATCGCACTTGTGGCGGTTTGGGATGCATTCGCCTGTATCTTTGCATCTGTACATGCCCTCTTGACGACAACTAGGATCCACTGAAAATTATTATTAAAAAAATTGGGAAAAGGGGAAGAAAAAAAAGTGAAACTGGTTCCAGCGTCACTGAAAAAGGTTTGAAATCAATGAGAGCTTCCAACATCCATTAATTAAACATTCGACGTTTTCACACCATGTAGATGGTCATATTAATGATATTATGCTAGGTTTTATTCTTCGTGAAGACGATTACTGGATTCCACGCTCTGTTTCTCTCTGCTTGAGTACGCCGTCTGTCCACGTATCTGTAACCTTACTGTCTGTAACCTCCACCTTCTCACACACATCTCTCTCCCCTATGTAGGCTACGTTTGAATTGTTTTCACTAATGTATGGCTTGGGGTTTAGTGTAAAGTTGTCTGTAACTTCCACATTCTCACACACAATATCTCTCCCCTATGTAGGCTACGTTTGAATTGTTTTCACTAATGTATGGCTTGGGGTTTAGTGTAAAGTTGTCTGTAACCTCCACATTCTCACACACATCTCTCTCCCCTATGTAGGCTACGTTTGAATTGTTTTCACTAATGTATGGCTTGGGGTTTAGTGTAAAGTTGTCTGTAACCTCCACATTCTCACACACATCTCTCTCCCCTATGTAGGCTACGTTTGAATTGTTTTCACTAATGTATGGCTTGGGGTTTAGTGTAAAGTTGTCTGTAACCTCCACATTCTCACACACATCTCTCTCCCCTATGTAGGCTACGTTTGAATTGTTTTCACTAATGTATGGCTTGGGGTTTAGTGTAAAGTTGTCTGTAACCTCCACATTCTCACACACATCTCTCTCCCCTATGTAGGCTACGTTTGAATTGTTTTCACTAATGTATGGCTTGGGGTTTAGTGTAAAGTTGTCTGTAACCTCCACATTCTCACACACATATCTTTCCCCTATGTACTTTTGAATTATTTTCACTAATGTATGGCTTGGGGTTTAGTGTAAAGTTGTCTGTAACTTCCACCTTCTCGCACACATCTCTCTCCCCTATGTATTTTTGAATTGTTTTCACTAATGTATGGCTTGGGGTTTAGTGCAAAGTTAAGTTCAGCATTATTCATCATCATCATCATCATCATCATCATCATCATTCAGATCCGCATCCGTCTCTGTCACATCTGGTGTTCCATGTCCCGCCTGCAATCGCATATGCGCTTCTGAGTGTGGTCTCCGAAGCCACACGCGCATCCACCGATGAAGGCACAGCGAGAATGTCACCCTCGGGACCCGAGGGACAACCATGATGATGATGACGATCATGAAGTTCAGCATTTGCAGATTGAATTGAAGAGCGGAAGTATTGTTTTGTTGCTTAACCGTTAGCTGTTTTTCTAAAAAAAAAATTTTTTGCATGCTGGAAACTTTAACAGACATAAAAAAAATGCTTATGGTTGGGACTAACGTGTAACATCGAGTAAACAAACAAAAAGTCGAATCGCCAGAGATCTAGTTATCCGTTAACGTACATTGTCTGCATCCTACAATCACACAAACGCGCTCACACGCGCGCGCGCACACACACACACACACACACACCACACCACACCATGTCACTCCCACACCAGCAGTTCACGACCACCACAACTAACGACTCCAACAAAGAAAAATGTGGAAAATATGGCTTAAACCCCACTTTTAGACCCCTACCACTTTCAAGGCCTACCGATCTCCCTGACCTTGACCTTGATCGGTATGCCATCGTCAGAACGGCCATAAGCCAAAGTACCTACATGCCAAATTTGAAGACTCTAAGACCAACGGTGTGGAAGTTATGGCCCCTTAAAGATTTCGGTTTTCAAGGTCATACGCCAAGGTCCAGGTCACGATGGCGATAATGTATGCGCGGATGTCTTCCTCTCATGGTGACACACCACCACACAAAATTCGAAGCAATTCTGTCAAGAGGTTCGGGAGATATCCTTGGGACAGGCGTAAAAAACAAACAAAACAAACAAAAGAGAAAACAACAAAAGAAACATACATGTACACGAACGAATTCATACTCCTTTGCGATCGTAGATCGGCAAAGGACAAAGAGAAAAGCAATACAGTGGAACCTCCCTTATAAGACCTCCCATTATAAGACTCCCTCCCATATAAGACCTACTTCTCTGAGACATTGCCCTTCTTTGTAAGTATTAACATGACCTCCCCTAAGACCCCTCCCTTATAAGACCTCATTTGGGATGGTTTTTGAAGGTCTTATAAGGGAGGTTCCACTGTGCTTCTATTTATAACTCACAGCAGCGATCAGAGGCATAATCTCTATCTCGAATGTGCTTGAAATACGACTCATCTGATCCGTCATAGCAGTCGATGGCTTTGTCGCAAAGCCTGCTCTTTGGGATGCATCCGAACGGCGAGGGGCACTTGTACTCCGAGTCACTGCAGGCTGAATGGCAGACGACAAAAAGAAGAGGGTCTGTATTCACACTGACATAGTACTGAGATAGTACGGGACTTATCATCACGATGTCCTTCTCACGTCCTATCAAATCCTACTACTTTAGAAGGACTTCTAAGATATGCTGTCTAAGACTCGTACTATCTCAACGTGAATACAGGCCCTGATTTACTAATAAATAATAATAATGAGGAACATTTGCATTGCGCCCATCCTACTATGTAGGCTACAGGGCGCTTTACATATAACAGAAATGGAATAAAGACATGAAACAAATATCCAATGACAAAATACATTGTTTTTGAAATAATGGTTTCTTAAACATGAACACGTTCCTAACACAAAGCAGAAGTTTGTCTGACGGCGAGGAAAAGTTGTAATTATTACTAATTCCTTATTGAAAACCCACAACACGCTCCCATAACATATTTATTAATACTTCAACGTGAAGTCATACTTATATGCTTCAAGATTCTAGATTCTTTGATGAATTAGCCAACGCATCAGTGTACAAAAAGAAATTGTTTCGGTTTTTGCACAACACACAATCCAACAACAACGAAAGCATGCACATGGATGGACAACCAATAGAAGAGTAAACAAGAATATATGGTAACAAAATCAATTTATATATTCATGTATGTTGAAGAAAAAACAAACAAAGGACACGACAACAACAACCAAACATAGTTCACAAACTTATAAAAGCATATGAATAATCTGAGCTTGTTCTTTTAATATATTATTTTATATTGGTTGTTAAAGGGGCACCCTGACGGATGAGGTTTTGTAAGAAACACGTCGAGATCACCAGGAAAAAAACCTTTACAGAGATTGTAACACTCACTTTGCTCTGGTTTCCTATAAATCAAACCGTCAAATCGGCGATTCCTCCTTGGCGGAGGTGCTGGAAGTCAAATTCTTTCACCCAAAGAGAAGGCGTGTGCCGTCTCTTTTCCAATGGCCGCCAAATCGTTTGCACGAAATTTTCGCAATACAAGCCTTTTTTTGTTTTTGTTTTTAATTTTATACAGTTTATCTAAAAGAGTTTCGCTCACAACAAAGGAAATAGCTCCATTTTTTAAATTGCACTACAAAAAAAGAAAACGTTTGAACAACAATGAGTGACCTCCACCACCCCATCCAAAATGGCTACTCTCTCCGGCATCTCCGCCAAGGAGGAATCGCCGGTTTGACGGTTTAATTTATAGGAAACCAGAGCAAAGTGAGTGTGCCGATCCTTGAAAAGGCTGATCTCGACGTGTTTCTTGCAAAAACTCATCCGTCAGGGTCCACCTTTAAGACCCCAACCTGTGACAGGTCCATGTGGGACATTTGTAACTAACAAAGATTTGGGACGATCCTGGGTGTACTGCAATACCAGGAAAGTCCCCGACCGTAAAACCATTATATTTAGTCCTTAATACTTTAAACCTGGGTCTGTCTCAATGTGGCTGTTGCTTGCTTACGCTTTGCTAGGCGACTTGGCGCCGAAAATAACTTTGAAGGGAGTTAGAATAATGCATGCATAATCCATGTCCATGTGTATACGAATTTAAAAAACACACACACAAAAACCCAAACCTCAAAGATTCCCCAATTCTGCTCCTTTCCACGGGAAGTATAAAAGGCAGTCAAAACTCTGATCTCGAAAAAAGAAGAAGAAGAAACCCCCCCCCCCCCCCCCCCATAAAAACAACAACTTTGAAGGGAGTTAATTACAAAGAGTTACCTTTCCTTACCTCACTAATATCCTCTCTCCTTGCCTCATTGTTTCTATCTTCGTTTAACCCAACTTCTGTCGAGGCATACCGCTTTGTTTTGTGTTGACCCAAATCTTTATTCGTTAAAAATGTCGCACATGTACCGGTAGGGGCATGTAGTCATGACCGTGGCTAATAGAGTTGAGAACCGGTTCAAAAATCCGAACCGGTTTTTAACCGATTTCCCCTCTTCGAACCGGTTTTACCGAACCGGTTTTTGTAACCAGTACTCGCATCACTAGTTTCACCTATGCAAACACATATTTATTTGTCAGAATATTCACACACACGCACGCACGCGCACACATACACACACACACGCACGCACACACACATGCACACACGCACGCACACACACACACACACACACACACACACACACACGCACGCACGCACGCACGCACACGCACACACACACACACACACACACACACACACACACACACACACACACACACACACACACACTAAAGACACTTATGACTTATGACACACACACACTCAACTCAACACTCAGTCAAAGTCAAAGCCATACACCACTACACAAACTAGAAACAGCTACTCTTGGTTTACAAACACCCAATCTGTGCTGAGAATCAGTGTTCTTCTTCGAAAAGAATGCGTTATTCTAAGAAAAACTTACTTTCAGTTTGCAGTTACAAAAACCGGTTCGCAGCAACTCGAACCGGTGTTACGAACCGCGAAAGTTTAGCACCGGTTTTTCGGTTCAAACCGGTGTTTTCCCCCCACCTCTAGTGGCTAAGGCCGTGCACACATTAGACGCGGAAGTTGCGCACGGAAACCCATAAATAAGTAAATGAAAGAAGGGGGGGGGGGGGGGTAAAGATTACGGGAAATACGGACACATGCGCTTTTTCTTTTTCCTTTTAAAAAACACAACAACAACATATTTACGGATTGCGCATGAGATTTCCGCATCTACTGTGGGTTGGAAAATGCCAATTAGTCTAAACTGCCAGTCCGATTAGACTAAATTTGCACATTCCATCCCGGATTAGTTGTCTTACCCGCGCTGAAGACTACAGGCCAAGAGGACGTTAAACGGACTTTCATTCTTCTTCTTCTTCTTCTTCTGTGTTCCCAGGACAAAAGGCCATAATGGGAGAAAGTACGTATGTAACGGTTTTCAGTTTCCACTGGTCTTCCCGCTGCATACAGCCAACACTTTCCGATTTGGGAGGAGCTCAAAGGAGAACAGTTATTTGGAAGATTTTCTTGGAAAAAAAGGCAAGAGAATGGACCACTAAGTCAGAGAGACAGTAGATGACAGAAAGCAAAGGAAAAAGGCAGAGTCAAAGAGAGTGGCAGATTAGAGGACGTTACAAGCACAGAACTTCCAGAAGGTGGGGGAACTATTTTTAAGAAAGACCCCCAGGTATTCCCACGGGGAGAGACTCGTGGAGGGGGCGGGGTCGTCCAGCTCCCCGTATGGAGGCACGAGGCATCCACCCACTGCCCCCTTTCATGAAACACTCACTAATCGCGCAATCCTTTTCATCGGACTCATCGTCGCAGTCAGGAAACCCATCGCACTTTTCGGACAGCTCGAAACAACCGTGCTGGTTGGCGCATTGCAAGTCGGGTGGATTGCAGGCTGAAAGTAAAAATAAACTAGAGCGTTAAAACGCTAGATCACCGGCCGCGCGGCAGCATTTTCGGGTCCAGTGATTTTGGCCTTTGACCTATGACCTCAGTGCATGTCCGAGACTGCAGCAGAATGGCAATAGCGGGTGGAAAGCTCTGCTCCAACTTCCGAGCCGAAGTACTGGCCATCAAAACAGCAGCAGACTTCCTCTCCACCTGCGTTAAGCCTCTCAGCAGCGTCTCCATCTTCAAGGAATCAATGTCCACTCTCCAGGCCCTTGACTCTGCTGATCCAGACCCACTAGTCCAATCCCTCAAGGCCTCCCTTGCCACCCTAACCCAAAAGGATCCAACTACTCTCCAGTGGGTGCCTGCTCATGTCGGCCTTTCTGGAAATGAGCGTGCAGATCGCCTTGCAAAGGAATGTAGCCAGCTCATCCAGTCTGATGTCTCTGCTACGTATGAGGAAGCCAAGACCCTCATCCGCAGCATGTCCAGAACCAACTGGCTCCACCGAAATGGCGGCTGTCAGACATACAATGATCCAATCCAGACACTGAAGAGGAGAGATCAAACCGATATGTTTCACCTGCGCACAGGACACTGCGGCCTCTATGCACACTTACGAAGGATTGGGGTCGTAGACTGATCATCCCTATGCCAGTGCGGGCAAGCTGACCAGACCCCTTCCCACATCCTTCAGGACTGCCCTCTGTACGACAGGATGCGGCAACAGACCTGGCCTGGAGGGACGGACCTCAGAACCAAACTCTGGGGGACTGCGGACGACCTCCGCCGGACATCCATATTTGCGGCATCACTCGGTCTGAGGTTTTGATGCGTAGCCAGTTGAACACTGAAGAAGAAGAAGACCTATGACCTTCATTTTTAACTTGGTCTAGATATCTTTAGTACCTATCTGCAAGCAAACATTTTCATACAAAAATGTTGGGAGGCAACTTTTGAAGTACCCCTCAACGGTATTCTGCGCAATTATAAAAGACCCTACCCCTCACACACACACACACACACATTTCACCACCACCCCAAAGACAGTAAAATCAAAGATCAAAACAAACTAGTGTATCTGATGGTGACAACAACACTTCTTGGTTTAAAAAAAAATATGGACAAGGGCTCACAGGGACCCCCATTTGGGGATCTATTAAGCACTAAAATTATATTCTAAAGGACCCTCTAAAAGAATGTGCAGGGGGTCTCAGGGATGCATTAGACAAATTCTTTTTAGCATTCGCAATGCCACTGGGACCCTCTATCCCGCCTCTAGGACCATCTATACTGTAAGTGAAGGAGTCCCTGGGACCCCTTGTTTTGCGGGACGATTGAGAGCCCCTGCTGGATATCATCTAAAATAGGCGAGAAATCTTAATGTCACTTAGCGTCCATAAAAAGGGACGGCGGGATTGTATGGGTTAACTCACACCCGCTTCGTGCGCTCCTAGTCGCCAGGGCAAAGATCAGAAGACGTATCAGTAGCTTGGACATGATCTGCACAGAGATGTAGAACACACACGTTTGTATAGGGTGACGCGAAACAAATGCAACACGCAACATTGGTAACAAAAATAATTTAAAGGTGGACCCGGACAGATGAGGTGCAAGAAACACGTCGAGAGCACCAGAAAGACAGCCTTTTCAAGGATCGGAACACTCACTTTGCTCTGGTTTCCTAGAAACCAAACCGCCAAAACGTCGATTCCTCCTTGGCGGAGCTGCCGGAGAGAGAAGCCATTTTGGATGGGGTGGGTAGAGGTCACTCATTGTGGTTGAAGCTTTTTTTTTAGTTTTTGTTTGTTTATGCAGTAAAAAAAAATGCAGCTATTTTTTTGTTGTGAGCGAAACTCCTTTAGTTAAACTGCATAAAATAAAAAAATAAAAAAAATAAAAAGGTTTGTATTGTAAACATCTCGTGCAGATGATGTGGTACTCAGGCGGCCATTCAAAAAGGAGGAATCACCGAAAGAATTTGACTTCCAGCACCTCCGCCAAGGAGGAATCGCCGATTTGAAGGTTTGATTTCTGGGAAACCAGAGCAAAGTGAGTGTTGCGATCTTTGTAAATGGTGCTTTTTTGGCGATCTCGACGTGTTTCTCGCAAAAACTCATCCGTCAGGGTGCCCCTTTAACAATCACGCTGTAATTTTAAGTTTTCGTGGTTTAAAAAAAAAGACGATTCAATGCATGAAAGATGACAACATTACTGCTTGTTTTTCTACGGTATGATTTGTTCGAGTGCTTCAGAAATTCATAGTTTCTATGGTGCCCTATTTTCAGAAAAAACAAATCTTTTTGAAGTGCAACAGCATTTTTTTGCAATTTCAATGTCTTTGATTGCAATTCCAATGTTACGATATCTTAACAAAATTGTCATTCGCCAGTAAAGGTAAAGGTCCCACAGCCGTAGGGGCAGTGAACTGTTAGAGGTTGACCGTGTCAAGGGCACGGCTTCATGGAAGGCGGAGCATCATCCCTCTCCTTCCGCCGCATTTTAACCTTCCCTGAACGAATCAGGTACCCATTCATTGTATTCAGGTGAAGATGAAGAAGAAACAAAGGAAACTGGAGGAGAGAACAACAGCGGCGACGGAGGACGGGAACGACGACAGCGGCAACAACAACAACAACGGATGGAGATTGAGAGAGTGAGTGAGAGAGAGAGAGAGAGAGAGAGAGAGAGAGAGAGAGAGAGAGAGAGAGAGAGAGAGAGAGAGAGAGAGAGAGAGAGAGAGAGAGAGAGAGAAAATTGAGAAACAGAATGAATGTGCAAGATAGAAAAAGAAAGGAATGAAAAAAAAAATCGCTTTCGGAAGAGAGTGGTGATACTTTTCTATTTAAAAAAACGAGAGAGAAAACCCCCGAGAAAACCCCCAGAAAATAAAAAAACAAACAAAAAACGATATTACTATTCATGGACATGATCATGATGATGGAGCCACTGTAAACGCCGGCTAGAGTCTCAGTCTACTCTTCATTCAATCAGAAAGCTTATATATATATATCTCTGATTCAATTAAATTGTTTATCGTTGAAAAAGAATTCTACTACTCAAATTCTACTAGTCTAATCATAACTGATCTCGACTAATAGTAGCAGAAAACTAAACTAGTGATCGCCTTATAAATACTAAAATAGCCACAAAACATGAAATGAACTGACTTACCTGTTACTTGTACGCAAAATATCAACTGCCTATCAAAGCAAGTATATATTATATATATCTTACGTCATAATGATCTTATATACACTTATGACGCCGAAACTTTTCATGAAACTTTATAGTACGTAGCCCAGATTGCGGATTAGGGGAACTTCGGGCATACTCTAGTTCGATAGGGAATTAGGGGAACATGGGGCATCAGCACCCACCACCCCCACCCCCACCCACCCCCCCCCCCCCCACCCCCGCCCCCGTCCGCTTCCAATTTTAATTATGAAATAAAACAGATTCCTGATGTCAAAAGAGCAAGTTTTGACGTCATCGACACGTCATTTTGACCATGTGGGTTGGCATGCAAGAGCTTATATTATTTAGTGGTAGAGGACATTATAATACACTCGAACCTCCCTTAATAGACCTCCCATTAAAGACTCCCTCCCACATAAGACCTACTTCTCTGAGACATTGCCTTTCTTTCTAAGTATTAAAATTACCTCCCTTAGAGACCCCTCCCTTATAAGACCTCATTTTGGATGGTCTTTGAAGGTCTTACAAGGGAGGTTCCACTGTATAAGACTCCCTCCCACATAAGACCTACTTCTCTGAGACATTGCCTTTCTTTGTAAGTATTAAAATTGCCTCCCTTATAAGACCCCTCCCTTATAAGACCTCATTTTCGATGATTTTTGAAGGTCTGAAAGGGAGGTTCTACTGTATATCCAACAAAAGCTGAACGCTGAATAACAGCATGGAATTTTATGCGTGGCTTCCTTTCCTTGTGATTTCGATGACGAAATTTGCAATACAGTGGAACCTCCCTTATAAGACCTCAAAAATCATCCAAAATGAGGTCCTATAAGGGAGGGTCTTATAAGGGAGTAATTTTAATACTTACAAAGAAGGGCAATGTCTCAGAGAAGTAGGTCTTATGTGGGAGGGAGTCTAGTAATGGGAGTTCTTATAATGGGGGGACGGTGGGGGGGGGGGGGGGGGGGGGGTTCGACTGTAGTAAATGATTTGATCGATTTTTTTGGCCAATGTAGTCCCCCATCGTCTCTCTCTCTCTCTCTCTCTCTCTCTCTCTCTCTCTCTCTCTCTCTCTCTCTCTCTCTCTCTCTCTCTCTCTCTCTCTCTCTCTCTCTCTCTCTCTCTCTCTCTCTCTCTCTCTCTCTCTCTCTCTCTCTCTCTCTCTCTCTCTCTCTCTCTCTCTCTCTCTCTCTCTCTCTCTCTCTCTCTCTCTCTCTCTCATCCCGTTCTTTCTGTGTCTCTCTCTCTTTCTTCATCTTTCTCTCTCCGTCTCACTGTCTGTCAGACTGTGTGACGGAGAGAGAGAGAGAGAAAGACGGAGAATAATATTATTATGGAGATGGAGAAATATACATCATATTCTAATCTAGCAGTAGTAGGGTGTGCTTCGATTGGCATACTCCGACAGTCCTTGATGTCATAAGTGAAGCGCGAACAACTCAAGATTCTATCAATGTTCATTATTTTCACTGTACTCAACTGCGGCACTTTGGCATGGTTTCACCAGCTAGGGTGTACAACATAGATTATACTCTTCTCGTCTCTCTCAATCACTTCTCCCTTTCCTTTCTGTGTTTTACCCCTATAGCCCTTTCCCGAAACTCGATCAATTAGCGTTATCTGCCCCTGCTCTGGTGTGTCGCGGGTGAGTTCCGGCAAAGAACCTGTTAA
>CM065685.1:58568475-58570975 GCA_017654935.2 Phymorhynchus buccinoides
CTCTCTCTCTCTCTCTCTCTCTCTCTCTCTCTCTCTCTCTCTCTCTCTCTCTCTCTCTCTCTCTCTCTCTCTCTCTCTCTCTCTCTCTCTCTCTCTCTCTCTCTCTCTCTCTCTCTCTCTCTCTCTCTCTCTCTCTCTCTGTCTCTCTCTCTGTGTCTCTCTTCTCTCTGTCTGTCTTCTCTCTCTCTCTCTCTCTCTCTCTCCTCTCTCTCTCTCTCTCTCTCTCTCTCTCTCTCTCTCTCTCTCTCTCTCTCTCTCTCCCTCTCTCTCTCTCTCTCTCTCTCTCTCTCTCTCTCTCTCTCTCTCTCTCTCTCTCTCTCTCTCTCTCTCTCTCTCTCTCTCTCTCATTCTCTCTATCTCTCTTCATTAACTCCTATAAGGAAAACGAAACAACCCGAAACCCCTTTCCCCTGTGCTCATTAACCTCTGTAAACGGGAAGAAAACATGAAGCCACCTTGCAATTCCAGGCCCCTGGCAAATGGTCATTAGCCATCAATCCCGCCCCCCACCCCTCCCCTAGACTCCTACCCCCCCCCCCCCCCCCCCCGCAACCCCCTATCCCCATTTTCCCTTTGCCTTTTCCCCCCCTTCATAAGTCTTGGTGCCTGTCTGGTCGCAATCAAAGAGCAACGCACGTGCAACGCGAACCCGGATGTTCCCTGTCACTCAACGCTGTCGCGTAGAAAGAAAGTCAATCAACGTTGTGTTGGTGGAGACACGGGAAAAGACCAAAGTATCTCATAAATAAATAAATAAATAAAAACAGCGAAAATAAAATTGGGTAAATCGGAGAACAGTATTATTCGTACTACTAGTTGAATAAATGTGATGCCTTAGGTAAGTTATTATTATTATTTAAGAACATTTATATAGTGCTTCACCTTTAAGCTCTAAGCGCTTTACAATTGCACTAAAATTATTCATATTAAAAACAACCGCTTACATACCTCCCCACTATCCTTCACATTCTTACACACACACACACACACACACACACACACACACACACACACACACACACACACACACACACACACACACACACACACACACACACACACACACACAAAGAAAGAGATATGTACATATTTAACTAAATATAGATAAAATACATATACATCATAAAATAACAAATTACAATCAGATTGCATTAAAAAATCAATTTTCCATTTACATAAGCAAGTTAGCTTTGATTGAGGAAGACACAGAACAAAATATCAATTTAGTGCCGAATAATGAACACCCCCTGTCACAGTCTTGGTTTATTGCGTTCTAATCTTCTTTATCTTCTACTATTATCAAAGACTCTAAAAGGGTAAGATCGACTACTTAAGAGTTACGGCGAGCCGGGCTGATAGAGTTATCGTTAGTGGGGTAGTGACACCATTCATGGATTCTATATTCTAATGTAGTGTCCATGCACCATTCACAGTGCAGGCTATCCAAAAACTCAGACCGGAATTTGAACGGAGAATTCAACTGGCCTATCGACGTGTAAATGTGTCACGTTTAAAAGGGACATAAGCAGTGTTTCTGTCCTCACTACTCATATAGGGAAAAGGGACCGGATGTTAGTCTTTTCTTTTCAGTGTCTTTGCTATTATTGAATGCTTATTTATAATTGTGTAAATGGATGAAAATCAACGTTAACTATTGAAGATAGAGGTCTAAGCGCTCAACCTGCAGTAAGAAAGGCAAGACTGGAAAAAACAAAAAACCCGGAAAGAACCGAGAAATGGAGAAGAGGGGTGTTGATCTGCATCTTTGCCCAACAAATATTTGTGAATAGGAATTGTTCGGAAATAATTAAGGGGAGTAATTTCATGGTGTGTGGGAGTGATCTCGCCTAATTCAATCGGTCAAACAGGGGAAGTTACTCTACCATCAGGTCAATCCCCAGCCCTCGCTTCGTGTGTTTGAGGAGACACGCAGCATGTAGAATGCAGTGCGTCATTTATAAAATTGATGTAATTTATATTTTTTACGTCACAGTTTGCAAGTTCTATCACTTTGTAGCAACTGGCCATCCCTAATTTTTCTAAACAAATGTTTGCAAGTCGCTGACTCGCATCCTGCGGTTTCAAGCTTCGACACCATTGTTGCATTGTTGCTATGGTATTTGAGTAATGGAGGTAACCAACTCTAATAGGAATTGTTCGGAAATAATTAAGGGGAGTAATTTCATGGTGTGTGGGAGTGATCTTGCCTAATTCAATCGGTCAAACAGGGGAAGTCACTCTACCATCAGCTCTCGTAGCCTATCGACTCGTGTGTTTGAGCAGACATACAGCACTTAGAGCACCGTGCGTCATTCTAAAAAAATATGTCATTTATATTTTTACGTCACATTTTGCAAGTTCTATCAGTTTGTGGCCACTGGCCACCCCTAATTTTTCTAACAAAATGTTTGGAAGTCGCTGACTCGCATCCTGCGGTTTCAAGCTCCGACGCCATTGTTGCATTGTTGCTATAGTACTTGACCGAGTAATGGAGGTAAAT
>CM065685.1:58575975-58583475 GCA_017654935.2 Phymorhynchus buccinoides
GGATAAAAATTTAGGCTGGGCCTATTCTTCCATTCTGTCCTTGATTCTAAGCATGCAATACATAACTACTACTATAAATGAACATTGGAATATAGGAACATCGCCAACAGAAACAACAACTGACAGTAATATAGCAACGACACGGTAGGCAGAGCATCAACATCAGCAATAAAAACAAAACAAAACTGAAAAATAACCAACCAAATAAACAAACAAGCAAATAAGTAAATGAAAAACACCTCTATCACTACAAATTACTTCTCCTACTACCATTATTACTCCTACTACTATTACTACCACCATCGCCACCACACCACCACTAGTACTACTAACTACTACTACTACTACTACTACTACTACTACTACTACTACTACTACTACTACTACTACTACTACTACTACTACTACTACTATTACTCCATACCTCCCACCATCACTACTACTACTACCGCTACCACTACCACTACTACTAATACAGTGCCACAATAATATAACAATGACATGGTACGCAGAACATCACCATCAATAATAAGGACAAGCAAAACAGAAACCAACCGACCAAACAAAGACATAAAATTAATGGAAAAAAAGAGAAAAAAACAACAGAGAGAGAGAGAGAGAGAAAAGAGGAGAGAGAGAGAGAGAAGAGAGAAAGAGAGAGAGAGAGAGAGAGAGAGAGCCCGAAAGGAGAGAGAGAGAGAGACAGACAGACACTCAGACAGACAGACATACAGACACTCAGACAGACAGACAAACAAGGAGACAGACAGACAGAGAGGGAAAGGACAAAGCAAATTTCCTTTGAGAAGTCTTACAGAATTGAACTTTTGATTCGTGCCATTCTTCACTATGCAATTCTGCCAATGAAAAGGTTTCGAAAACTAAGGCGAACAAACAAGAAGTTTTAAAGTTCTAAAACAAGGACACTGTAAACTCTCCAACTCTCTCTCTCTCTCTCTCTCTCTCTCTCTCTCTCTCTCTCTCTCTCTCTCTCTCTCTCTCTCTCTCTCTCTCTCTGTCTCTCTCTCTCTCTCTCTCTCTCTCTCTCTCTCTCTCTCTCTCTCTCTCTCTCTCTCTCTCTCTCTCTCTCTCTCGCTCTCTTTCTCTCTCTCTCTCTCTCTCTCTCTCTCTCTCTCTCTCTCTCTCTCTTCCTCCTCCTCCTCCTTCTTTTTCTTTTTCTTCTTCTTTTTCATTCTCTACCGTCTCTCTTTCTGTGTCTGTCTGTCTGTCTGTCTGTCTGTCTGTCTGTCTGTCTGTCTCTCTCTCTCTCTCTCTCCTCTCTCTCTCTCTCTCTCTCTCTCTCTTCAACCAGTCTACTAATCTTTCTCTCATCAACACCCCACCTTTCTCCTTTCCTCTTTCCTCTCTCTCTCTCTCTCTCTCTCTCTCTCTCTCTCTCTCTCTCTCTCTCTCTCTCTCTCTCTCTCTCTCTCTCTCTCTCTCTCTCTCTCTCTCTCTCTTCAACCAGTCTACTAATCTTTCTCTCATCAACACCCCACCTTTCTCCTTTCCTCTTTCCCTCTCTCTCTCTCTCTCTCTCTCTCTCTCTCTCTCTCTCTCTCTCTCTCTCTCTCTCTCTCTCTCTCTCTCTCTCTCTCTCTCCCTCTCTCTCTCTCTCTCTCTCTCTCTCTCTCTCTCTCTCTCTCTCTCTCTCTCTCTCTCTCTTCAACCAGTCTACTAATCTTTCTCTCATCAACACCCCACCTTTCTCCTTTCCTCTTTCTCTCTCTCTCTCTCTCCTCTCTCTCTCTCTCTCTCTCTCTTTCTCTCTCTCTCTCTCTCTCCCCCCCCCTCTCTCTCTCTCTCTCTCTCTCTCACACCAGTCTACTAATCTTTCTTTCATCAACACCCCACCTTTCTCCTTTCCTCTTTCCCTCTCTCTCTCTCTCTCTCTCTCTCTCTCTCTCTCTCTCTCCTCTCTCTCTCTCTCTCTCTCTCTCTCTCTCTCTCTCTCTCTCTTCTCTCTCTCTCTCTCTCCCTCTCTCTCTCTCTCTCTCTCTCTCTCTCTCTCTCTCTCTCTCTCTCTCTCTCTCTCTTCAACCAGTCTACTAATCTTTCTCTCATCAACACCCCACCTTTCTCCTTTCCTCTTTCCCTCTCTCTCTCTCTCTCTCTCTCTCTCTCTCTCTCTCTCTCTCTCTCTCTCTCTCTCTCTCTCCCTCTCTCTCTCTCTCTCTCTCTTCAACCAGTCTATTAATCTTTCTCTCATCAACACCCCACCTTTCTCCTTTCCTCTTTCCCCCTCTCTCTCTTTCTCTCCCATCCTCTCTCACTCTCTCGCCACCCATTTTTCAGAACTCTCCCCTCTATCTTACCACCCACGACACACGAAAGCGGTCTAAGAAACACCCTTCGTTTGCCGATAGTTCGCGTGGCGTTTTGTTCTTGCCAAACACCGAGCAAGCGGCGAACTATCCGGAACTTGTAGGGGGTGAATACGTTTCTTGTTGCTGATTGGTCCATTAAAGTTTGTTTAAAATAAAAAAAATGTTTTTACTAATCAGACAAGAGCTTGTAATATTCTTCCGCAAATGTTTTCTAAAGTGTTTCCTAGGCCACGTTTGGCGTAAGCGTTATTCGCGCGGCGACCGTTATCTAGAGAAACTCGACCCAGTAGCCACGTGACGTGTTAAAACTTTAACCTCGTCAGAATCAAAAGCTTCACAATAGTCAAGTATTTCATCTTCCTTCCAAACATATTATAAAAATAAGAGGATTGGGACGGAGAGAGTTCAAACTTCAAACACTTTGTTTTACAAGGATAAGAATTTAGGCTGTGGGCCTAGTCTTCCATTCTGTCCTTGGTTCTAAGCATGCAACATGTAACTAATACTATAAACGAACATTGAGACACAGAACAATCGCCAACAGAAACAACAACAGTAGCAGAAATATAACAACGACATGGTTGGCAGAGCATCAACATCAGTAATAAGAACAAGCAAAACAGAAAACCAACCGACCAATTAAACAAACATAAAAATATAAAATAATTTAAAAGACAGACAGAGACACAGACAGAGAGCCGCAGACAGGCCGCGTTTCCTGTCTTTGAGTCTTCTTTTTCTTCTTCGATCGCTCAGACAGTTTCCTGTCAATCATGAGCGCAGATGCGTCATGCTGCCGTTATGCGCCTAACTAAGAAATAGTTAGGCCCAGCACGTCAAACTTCGGCTGGAGGAGGAAATCTTGTTGAAAGCGTTTCATGAAAAAAGGATACAGGAGAATGTACCGGTCAGGCAGAAAGGTAGTAGATGACAGTAAGCAAAGGGAAAAGACAAGAGTCAAAGAGAGTGACAGATTAGAGGAAGCTACAAGCACAGAACTTCCAGAAGGTGGGGGAACTACTTATACAAAAGACTCCCCGGTATCCCCACTGGTGGCTGTCTTTGTATAACAGCACTCGATCACACGCCTCCCACATGTGAGTAAGTGGTAGGAGTGGCCATCTCCCTTCTCATCAAGTGGTAAGCAGATTAGGCGAGTATGGGACGAAAGGAAAGGTGCTGCGGTCTGGAATATCTTAGAGCCTTTCAGACGACCTCAATCATAATGATAAGGTACGACCCGTCGTCCAGCTACTCTGAAGAAGACGCACTGGTTTTCTGTCTGCCTCTGTCTGTCTGCTCTCTCTGTCTGTCTCTCTCTCTCTCTCTCACATACACACACACACACACACACACACACACACACACACACACACGCACGCACGCACGCACGCACACGCACACACACGCACACGCACGCACTCACGCACGCACGCACGCACGCACGCACACACGCACGCACACGCACACGTACACACACACACACACACACACACACACACACACACACACACACACACACACACACACACACACACACACACACACACAGTCTTTGTATTGGAGTGTATGCGTCTCTGTACGTGCGCGTGTGTATGTGTGGGAAGAAAGAAAGAAAAATAACAAAGAGAAATTTGAAAAATTTGAGAGAGAGAGAGAGAGAGAGAGAGAGAGAGAGAGAGAGAGAGAAGAGAGAGAGAGAGAGAGAGAGAGAGAAGATTAAGATTCTTGATTCATTGATCGATTGATTGATTGGTTTGGCTAAGTCTGTTATGAGAGATATAGAGCGATAAAGTGTGAGCGAGCGAGCGAGAGAGAGATCAAATCAAATCAAATCAAATCAAATCAAATCTGTTTATTACCATTAGCAAACAAACGCCCTTATGGCAAGGGGGGAACAACCATTTAACATTCAAGGTAGACAACACTGGAATAAATGAAAAACATAACTTAATAATCCTATTCTTACAACTTTTCTTCTTTACTTTTTCTACTTTCTTCCAAGTAAACAGCTTATACATGTATCCCATACACACCTACACACTTATACATTTACCCATGGATACATGTATAAACACTTACTTACACTCACTCTCTCTCTCTCTCTCTCTCTCTCTCTCTCTCTCTCTCCACACATACTCACACTCACTCTCTCTAAGGAACCCCCCCCTCTCTCTCTCTCTCCTCTCTCTCTCTCTCTCTCTCTCTCTCTCTCTCTCTCTCTCTCTCTCTCTCTCTCTCTCTCTCTCTCTCGCACACACGCACACACCATTTTACTAACATACTAGCAATCCTAAACCTACATCCTTGCAAGCATATATATTATTCCATGTTAGAATAGACTAATCAATGGACAACAAACAAACCAATCATCCAACATCATTGCGAGCATATAATATTATTTTCTAGGAATACAAAACCATAGCATACTAACAAACGATCCATCTGGTACCCGCATGGTTACGAACAATAAATTATAGTATTCTTTTGCTCAATTTTAGGCTGGACAGCAACACAAAAATGGCGACTATGATATTTCAGGTATCAGCAGTAACAGTATAGTATCTTATATAATATTATAATTATGTATTAGCATTTGTTTTTCCGAAGATTAGTTGCTTCTGCAATAAACTTAGCAAAAGAAATAATCCATTCTTCTTTCTTACTCAATAGAAATGGAGCCAAATTTCTTCCCTGTATGACTGGCTCTTTAAATACACTACACTTTCCCCGAATTTCTTCGTATGCTGAACAATCAAAAACAAAATGTATTTCATTTTCAATACAGTTTGGGACTGAACACATTAAGCATGAATTTTGAGAGGAAACTTCAAACCATTTCTTATTGGCATTGAGGCCTAAAGTCCGTGTACGGAATTTAGCAAGACTAGCTCTATGATACCTGTGCGAAATAGTCATCAGATATTTTTCCATCTCCAAAGTATTTTTGAAGGACATAAACCAATCATATTTAGGGTTTCCATCTATATTTGCATGCCAGTTTTGCTTGAGAGAGAGAGAGAGAGAGAGAGAGAGAGAGAGAGAGAGAGAGAGAGAGAGAGAGAGAGAGAGAGATTAACTTCTTGATTCATTGATCGATTGATTGATTGGTTTGGCTAAGTCTGTTATGAGAGATATAGAGCGATAAAGTGTGAGCGAGCGAGAGAGAGAGAGAGAGAGGAGAGAGAGAGAGAGAGAGAGAGAGAGAGAGAGAGAGAGAGAGAGAGAGAGAGAGAGAGAGAGAGAGAGAGAGAGAGAGAGAGAGAGAGAGAAGAGAGAGAGAGAGAGAGAGAGAGAGAGAGAGAGAGAGAGAGAGAGAGAGAGAGAGAGAGAGAGAGAGAGAGAGAGAGAGAGAAGAGAGAGAGAGAGAAGAGAGCATTTTGGAACGAGTTATTGAGCTTGCAGCACAGAAGCAGGATGAAGATTTTAGTGCACAACCCCCGAATGGCGTGCAAAGTCCCGGCAACGTAACCACGGGTGCAACGGATAATAACATGTACTATTTATACTTTACTACTCGTGTTACCTAACAGCTTATTAAGACGCGCCCATGATTTCGGTGCCTGATATTGATCCAGTTCCAAGACTTCAACTCAGTCTCGTTTTACCCTGCGTCCCCCACCCCCACCCCCCACCCTCCGCTCTCCTTCCTCTGCGTAGTTCAGATTCATATTAACCCTTTAACCTCCAATGTCGCATCTTAGCACCACAATGGTTTAACACCCAAGTCACTAAAAGGCATCAAACCAGGGTCTGTTATCCAAAGACCTTAATATATACTCAATTTTGGGAGGTAAGGACAGGCCTAATGCTTTGCATGTCACAGAGGAAATCGCAATATTGCAGATATTTTATTTTCTCTACCATTAAGATTAATGGTATTTTTTGGCTGAAAAATGGCTGGCGGCGAAAGGGTTAACGTTATTATCCCACAACTGAGAAAAACTGCAGCCGAGTGCATATAAGATGCACAGCAATAAACACAATTATGATCAACTAAACAGCAAACAGTTATAATCTGAACTAATAACACTGCATTACTGTAATAAACAAACCAGACAAAATAATACGAACAAGTAATTCTGGTAGAAGCAAATTGCTTTTATTATGCACCTTCCACTCACATTGTTTCCTCCAGTAATCGATCCCTGAACGTCTTTTTGATCAGCCTACACTCCCACACCCCCTTTAGTGCAAAACCTCGTCGACTCCTTTCACCTTTCTACTCTCTCCTAATAATAAATCTTGTGCTGAATTACGAAGATCGAGCGCTCTGTCAACGTAAAGGAAAGAAAAGCGCTTTTACTTTCGAGTTTAGCTTCAAGGAAACATACATGCAAAGTACAAACATTGGTTCTTCTTCTTCTTCTCTTCCTCCTCCTCCTCCTTCTTCTTCTTCTCTTCCTCCTCCTCCTTCTCCTCCTCCTCCTTCTTCCTCTTCTTCCTCCTACTCCGCTTCCTCCTCATTCTTCTTCTTCTCTTCCTCCTCCTTCTTCCTCCTCCTCCTCCTCCTCCTCCTTCTTCTTCTTCTCCTCTTCCTCCTCCTCCTCCTTCTTCTTCTCTTCCTCCTCCTTCTTCTTCTCTTCCTCCTCCTTCTTCTTCTCTTCCTCCTTCTTCCTCTTCTTCCTTCTCCTCCTTCTTCTTCTTCTTCTTCTTCTTCTCCTCCTCCTCCTCCTTCTTCTTCTCCTCCTCCTCCTCCTTCTTCTTCTTCCTCTTCTTCTTCTCCTCCTCCTCCTCCTTCTTCTTCTTCTCCTCCTCCTCCTCCTCCTTCTTCTTGACCTTTTTCCATCTCGTTACGTGTTCTCAGGCTAAGTGGTGATGGTAGCAGAAGAAGTAAAGTTTGGTGGAAGTAGTGTGTTTGAAATTTTGTTTGTGGCTCAAGCCACAAACCTATAACTCACTTTGTCGGTCGGTCTGTCTGTCTGTCTGTCTGTCGGTCGGTCCAAAATTGTCGCACTTCAAATCGAGGCTACACTTCAAATTGAGGCCGGTACTTTAAAATGATGTATTTTAAAAGCGTACAAAATAATAAACATACGTAATACAGACACTACAACAGACACGACGAGTATGCGGTGCTTCGTTTGATGAGTATAAGTAGGATACATAGTTTTAAATGTTTTCCAAAAGATATAAAAAGTTACGAAAGGGTGCAGAGATAACATTCTGGTTT
>CM065685.1:58600975-58603475 GCA_017654935.2 Phymorhynchus buccinoides
GTCTTTCGGATGAGACGATAAACCGAGGTCCCGTGTGCCCATGCACTCAGCACACGTTAATCCCAGTGGCATCAAAAAGTTGTCATTTGGCCAAAATTTACCCCCCCCCCCTTCTTCATCTGCCACACGGAACTCGCATGCAATTTTTTTTTTTAATTGCGTGGCGCGCCTCTGGCTGCGACGCGCGCGCTCTCCGAGTGGGAGCAGCCCGAATTTCACAGAGACGCCTCCGTGACTATAAATTACCTAATACATAATACATAACACACACACACACACACACACACACACACACACACGTGCGCGCGCACACATACACACACACGCACACACACACACACACACACACACACACACGCACGCGCGCACACGCACACACACACACACACACACACACACACACACACACACACGCATACACACGCTGCTGACACACACACAACAACAACAACATACAGTATTCATACGGCGCTGAATCTTGATAGAAATCAAATCAAAGCACACACACACACACGTACACACACGTTAGCATTCAAAACGCTTTCAAACAAAAACGCAATACAAAGCGAACACACACACATAAATGGAATACAGCAGAAACAGACCTAATGGCAAGAGAGAGAAGAGAAAGAGAGCGGAGCTTTAATGACGGGGGGGACAGGTGGGTTTTGAGGTTAGCTTTGAAATCAGAGAGGGTCGGTCGGTCGCTGACGGAGAGAAAGAGGAGGAATGTTGTCCACACACACACACACATACACACACAGGCGCACACACACACTCAGGCGCACAAACACATACACACACACACACACACACACACACACACACACACCACCAGGGCCGGATCACAGACTTTTGAAGGGGGGGTGCCTGAAACGTTTTTTAGGCCGGGGTCCAGGGGCCGCCTAGGCCCCGGTGGGGTGCAGGGGCAAAGCCCTGGTGGGGGGTCCAGGGGCCGCCTAGGCCCCGGTGGGGTCCAGGGGCAAAGCCTTGGTGGGGGGTCCAGGTGGGCGAAGGCCCCCGGCCGAAAACGAGTTTTCAACATTTTAAAACTGTTTTGTGGCATCTCCTGTGAGCTCAGAACAGAACTTCTTAAGAGCGTTTTATCAGTTTTGCACCTTGCTTAGCTTGCAGTCATAACACACAACAGACAATCAAACATTATCACCTTATTGCAAGAGCATCTCCTTTTTTTGTTTTGACAGCCGAGGGGGGGTGCTGCAGCACCCAAAGCACACACCTCCCTAGATCCGGCCCTGCACACACACACACACACACACACACACACACACACACACACACACACACACACACACACACACACACACACACACACACACACACACACACACACACACACACACACACACACACACACACACACACACTCACTAAGTAACCAGGCAGAACAACAACAACAACAACAACAACAACAACAACAAACCAATATGGATGAACAGGCAGGGATTTCCTGACTGTGGTCCGACACGCGATGGCAAGTGCTTTGATCTAAAGAGAGAGAAGACATTTGTGCCGTCAATGTCTGGCTCTTGAGAAAAGGGAAAAATGTTGGCCTGTACTGTATTACGATTATGTCTTTAGAGAGGAAGCAACAGAATTACGGATACGATGTGGTTGAGAGATAGATAGATAGATAGATAGAGAGAGAGAGAGAGAGAGAGAGAGAGAGAGAGAGAGAGAGAGAGAGAGAGAGAGAGAGAGAGAGAGAGAGAGAGAGAGAGAGAGAGAGAGAGAGAGAGAGAGAGAGAGAGAGAGAGAGAGAGAGAGCACTGAACTGCTTTAATGTCATTGGCTTACATAGCTTAGATGACATGGGGATGCGAATAGAGAGAGAGAGAGAGAGAGAGAGAGAGAGAGAGAGAGAGAGAGAGAGAGAGAGAGAGAACAATGAACAACGTTTTAATGAACCGGGCCATCTGCCCATGTCAAAGGGAACAGTGGGAAGGGGGAATTGTTAAATCAAACCCCCAAAAAGGGGAAATAATCCATAACACAAGATATTAAGAGAGAGAGAGAGAGAGAGAGAGAGAGAGAGAGAGAGAGAGAGAGAGAGAGAGAGAGAGAGAGAGAGAGAGAGAGAGAGAGAGAGAGAGAGAGAGAGAGAGAGAGAGAGACTCAAACTCAAACTAAAAAATGTTTTAATG
Organism: Phymorhynchus buccinoides; assembly: GCA_017654935.2. Classification (NCBI taxonomy): domain Eukaryota; kingdom Metazoa; phylum Mollusca; class Gastropoda; order Neogastropoda; family Raphitomidae; genus Phymorhynchus; species Phymorhynchus buccinoides. The sequence continues at coordinate 58,603,141 of CM065685.1, forward strand.
TCAGACATCCAGCCTATAACATTGAGGGTGCGCATATACACACATAATGTAATAAATGAAAACAGGACAAAAGTGAATATTCTTTCACTTAGCACTAACATGTCAAAATAAATGTTATAATGCATAAGAGAGAGAGAGAGAGAGAGAGAGAGAGAGAGAGAGAGAGAGAGAGAGAGAGAGAGAGAGAGAGAATGACAATGACAATGACAATGACAATATTTATTCCAGAAAAGGCATCGCCCCATTATGAAGGGTGTGTGTCAACATTATAAAAAAGCGGTTTATCAATACATCAATAATTAGCAACAATACAATGCTTATGACAAAGCAACACT
>CM065685.1:58608475-58610975 GCA_017654935.2 Phymorhynchus buccinoides
TGGCTGGCTATGGCCTATGCAGCTCCTTCAACCCCAGGCGGAACAGATACGAATCATCTGGTCCGCCCCTGGTTCCTGGTATGTGTGTGTGTGTGTGTGTGTGTGTGTGTGTGTGTGTGCGTGCGCGCGCGCGCGTGTGTGTGTGCGTAAGTGTGTGCGCGTGCTCGCGGGCACATGCGTTTGTCTGGGTTCAGCAGAAACAGAAAGACACTGTTGGAATAGCAGTATGTGGGATATGTGGGACTAGTATCGTGAATAGAAAACTAAAGTGTGGGACCAGTGGTTTGTGGGAATACAGTTCAGTTCAGTAGCGGTTTAATGTTACATCTTTTCACCAATGTATCTATTAGATAAAAGGAAAAGGAAACAAATGATAAGAACACTTAACATAAAATAAAATTAAAATGCCAACGTACTTTTTGGTAATAAGAAATAATATTGAGGAAATAATAGTAGGCCCTACTGTAATATAATATATGCCATTTCGGCACATGGAAAATCCTACCACAGTAATCGAAAGTTCTGTTTTTTAAATTGTAAAAGAAAACTGAAGAGGGTCGCTGACACATAAGCTATATTACATGTTTGCCTTCAAGCATTTTCAATAATGGCAATGCGAAACACATAGGCCTAATGTGAGTCGAGTGTTGGACAATAATTTTCCAACAGCAAAGGTAACAAAACCTGTCTTTTAAGAGGACAATAAATGTGATTGATTGAATGACTGATTGATTGATTGACTGAAAAGTGATCAGTTTGAATGAGCATGGTTGTAAAAATCAACGGCAATAAACGGCTAGTATGTGGCAAGGAAAAGCAGCGATAAACTGTGGCAGAAGGATGAGACCAAGTCATGTTCACATACAGTAGTCGACCAAATTCAGCAAGTGTGTGTCATGAGAAGAGGCCACGGAAGAAGCTGAGCTGATAAGGACCTCCAACAAGGACCTCCAACAAGAACATGTCTGCTAATGCGTGCCAAGTCGGTCGTCTCCGAGGCGGCAGATGCTATTCCGGCTGGCTGGGCTAGAATTTGTTTATAATGACCAATGCACGCGCACACACACACACACACACACACACACACACACACACACACACACACACACACACACGTGCGCGCATTGCGCGCATACACACTCACACACACGTATTCGTGCGCACACAACACGCTGATGCGTGTCTCTCTCTCTCACACACACACACACACACACACACACACACACACACACACACACACACACATCCATCCACGCAGAGAGAGAGAGAGAGAGAGAGAGAGAGAGAGAGAGAGAGAGAGAGAGAGAGAGAGAGAGAGAGAGAGAGAGAGAACGCTTCAACTACCACTCACATTCGCTGCCCCCTCCCTCCCCTCCTCTCTCTCTCTCTCTCTCTCTCTCTCTCTCTCTCTCTCTCTCTCTCTCCCCCCCCCTCTCTCTCCCCATGTGCGCCAGCACAATACAATCATCATATAATAAAAAGGCAAGTGTGTGTGTGCGTGTGTGTGTGTGTGTGTGTGTGTGTGTGTGTGTGTGTGTGTGAAACACAAACCGGGCCTTATAACTCCGCCGTTTTTCGACCGAATCGCTTCAAATTTGCTATGAGCCCTAACGGGGCGATGGCAACGGCAACCGAGGCGGCCGTGTCATTTGCGCGGTTTGGCAAATGCGCGAAACGCGTATCCGCCGGCCTCTCGGCGCCCGTATCTCCGGTATTTCTGGACGGATTGCCTTCGAATTTGGAAGATAGATGACCGGGGACGGTGACTATCGGTGTGCCAAACCGGAAGCGAATCGATTCATAAACGCGCGCGATATACGCCGCTTCACCTTTTCGCAAATAACTCCGCCGTTTCTTAACCGAATCGCTTCAAATGTGGCCAGGGCAAAGCTTGGCAGCAAATGTGAAGAGAATCGGGAGAGCGCGTCACTCTCAGAGCAGCGCCAAGAGAAGGAAGGAGAGGGAAACGGGGCCTTATAACTCCGCCGTTTCTTAACCGAATCGCTTCAAATTTGCTGTACTCAGCGTTACCAGTACTTGGCGTTACCGTTGCTAGGCGTTACCGTTACTAGGGAGAGCGCATCACTCTCAGAGCAGCGCCAACGGGAAACGGGGCCTTATAACTCCGCCTTTTCTTAACCGAATCGCTTCAAATTTGCTGTACTCAGCGTTACCAGTACTTGGCGTTACCGTTACCGTTACCGTTACTGGGCGTTACCGTTACTGGGCGTTACCGTAGCTAGGCGTTACCGTTACTAGGGAGAGAGCGTCACTCTCAGAGCAGCGCCAACGGGAAACGGGGCCTTATAATTTCAGTAAAAAGAAAGAGAGAAAAGCAAATATCGATTTGTGTATAGTCTACCAAGTGTCTGTCTCAGTGTGTGTGTGTGTGTGTGTGTGTGCGTGTGCATGCGCGCGCGCGTGTGTGTGCGTGCGCGCGCGCGTGTATGTGTGTATGTGTGTGTGTGTGTGTGTGTGTGTGTGTGTGTGTGTGTGTGTG
>CM065685.1:58615975-58618475 GCA_017654935.2 Phymorhynchus buccinoides
TTGTCTCTTGTATTTCCCCGTGGGGATACCGGGGGGTCTTTCGCACAAATAGTTCCCCCACCTTCTGGAAGTTCTGTGCTTGTAACTTCCTGTATTCTGCCACTCTCTTTGATTCTGCCTTTTCCCTTTGCTTTCTATAATCAACTATCTTTCTGACTTACGGTCCCATTCTCCTGCCTTTTGTTCTCAAAGAATATTTTCCAAATCATTTTTCTCCTTTGAGCTCCTCCGAAATCGGAATGTGTCGGCTGTACGCAGCGGGTAAACCAGTGAAAACTGAAAACCGGACACATACGTACCTTGCCCATCATGACCATATGGCCTGGGAATGCAGAAGAAGAAGAAGAAGAGGTGTATTGCATCTCGACAATGCATACCGTCATATAAAAGTACACGCTCGCGAGTGTGTGCATACATACGCGTCTCTTACTTGTAACTTTTGGAACAATGTCGAGTTGATCTGCAAGCGCTCTGTACTGTGTAGATTATGGGCATGTTAGCAGGCCGGGCCAGCACTCGTCTGCACATGGTTTTACAAATAAAAGGCATAGGAGACTTTGACTGCAAAAACTCTCATATGGCAGTTGTCACCAGAGACCGACAAACTGGTCAACTGATGGACAGAGCGTAGTGGACAATGGACCTGGTTTGGACACAACGTCATCCGTGTTTGTGTAATATATATTTGATCAGTTGCTTTCTGAGGAAGCATACAATCCCCTAAAGACCCACCCGATCACGTCTCAAAATCACGGGTTTGACGTGTTTTCCCTCTTATAGCTGGTAAGAAATCTTGTTTTGACCAGGTTTCACTCCCATACAAATGTCCCCAAATTGAAAACGAAACATCATTTTAAAGATCAGCCTCAATTTCAAGTTGGGGGCTTTTCTATAAGGGTCACGGCCATCCAGAAAAAACCCAAGGTACTTAATCGTGGTGGGTCAGTGTATCTTTAAGAGAAAGAAGACTGCTGGTTTGCTATTCTTATTTTTGCGTGTCACTTCACTTTAAGTTGTATGCTTCGTGACACCAGTCTGCATGCCCAGTGAGATCACTAAAAGTAAATCTTTCTCTAACCATAGCCAAAGTCAAAGTATGAATTGTGCAAGTACCAGTATTCCGATGCTTTTCCAACCCTTTCCGCTCTTCTCTCTATTCAATGGCAAGGCCACACCTTTCGATACACACAGTTGCTTTACACGCACGCACGCACGCATGCACACACACACACACGCACGCACGCACGCACGCACGCACGCACGCACGCGCACGCACGCGCACGCACGCACACACACGCACGCGCACACACACACACACACACACACACACACACACACACACACTTACTTGCCTTCAGTGGCATGGCAGCTGCTGGCAGCATGGAGGCCTTTTGATCCCAGGCACATTATGCCCCCTTACCTCTGTCAGATGTCCTACTTCAGACGTCGTCTTCAGTTTCCCTTTCTCAGGCTGGTTGTGGGGAATGGGCAGTGACTCTCCAACAGCTACCGCGCCAGGGAAAGCGCGCGCGCGCGCGCGCGCGCGCGCGCGCGCGCGCGCGCGTGTGTGTGTGTGTGTGTGTGTGTGTGCGTGTGCGCGTGCGTGCGTGCGTGCGTGCGTGTGTGTGTGCGTGCGTGTTTGTGTGTATGTGCGTGCGTGTGTGCGGATGTGTGTACGTGCGTGCGTGAGTGTGCGTGCGTGTAAAGCAAGTGTGTGTGTGTGTGTGTGTGTGTGTGTGTGTGTGTGTGTGTGCGGTGTGTGTGTTCTTCGATTTTATCTCCTTCCACTAAAACTGATTCTGACAGTTGTGTGTGTGTAGGCCTATCAATGAGTGCAAGTATTTGCGCGTGTGCGTGTGCGTGTGCGTGCGTGTGTGTGCGTGTGCGTGTGTGCGTTCGTTCTCATGCACGATCGCGTACATGTGTGTCTAGCACGCCTTGTACCTCAGTGGTCAAAGAAGCCTGAGACACAAAGAAAGGAAGAGGGAGAGAAACAATGGTTTTAATGAAATTGAATAAAGGGGAAAAACTCTTGTTCTAATTAACTCCCCTCCCTTGCCCGCCTTACCCCATTAGTAACTTACTTATTATTGTTGGTTAGTCAGTCTAACAGTTATTCTTTAGTGTAATTTTTTAAGATGTATTTGATCAAAGAAACCACAAACACCACTAACTGTGTATACTTTTTGAAGGTAGCTCTGTGCTGTGAAAAGAATAAAATAAAAGTAAAAGTAAAAGATTGTGCTGGTTTACTTTTTGTCCCAATGGGGGACAGATAGTGTATGAGCATGGTACATAGAGATATCTCTTTCGAATGCTTAACTTAAGGCTATTTTATTTATGTATGTAAGATGATTTATTTTATTTCTTAACAGATCTTATGAACTGATTTAGTCGCCAGTTAGGCATATATTCTTTAGTTAATGGTTTGTGCTTCCTTGGCATTGGAGCATTCTTTTCTTTGCTAATGTCAATAAAATTCATTTTTCATTTCATTTCA
>CM065685.1:58628475-58633475 GCA_017654935.2 Phymorhynchus buccinoides
ACATAAAGAAATTCTTTGTCTGGCAAGCACATACAACACACATATAAACATAGAAATAATAAGACATGCATAATATATACAGTGAATATATCATAAGCAACGATGCAATATAAAACACTTGGAAGTACACACGCACGCACGCACGCACGCACGCACGCACGCACGCACGCACGCACGCACGCACGCACGCACACGCACACGCACGCACACACACACACACACACACACACACACACACACACACACACACACACACACCGCGCACACGCACACACGTAAACACGCACACACACACACACACACACACACACACACACACACACACACAGTACACACACACACACACACACACACACACACACACACACACACACACACACATACACACACAAGCAACAACAACTGCAAAACACAAAAGCAAACCATTATTGCTTATTCAATGTTCCATCTGAAAATAAAACTTTTGACTTTGACCTTCACACACACACACACACACACACACACACACACACACACACACACACACACACACACACATACAGCCCCCCATATCACACACACTCACTCACACACACACTGTATCATTGTATTGTGCTTGTACCCAATGAAGTGTATGTATTTTCCCCATGATTATTGATTGTGGTTGATTTTTCTCCAGTTTATGTTTTTTTTAATCTGCCTTAATTGTTTTACTTATTAATTCATGACGACAGGATGTAAAAAAGCTTTATCAAGCTTATTCATTTATCGTCAATAAAGATCATTTTGACTTGACTTGACTTGACACCCCAATTTGTATACTGCACAGGACGTACACCCCTGACGTAGACCCTTTGCTCAAAATGTTTTTTATCATTGGTTGACATTAGCCTGTAGTAGGGGCCAACAGTAACATGAGAGCTGTACAATAAACGATTTTCTACAGTGATGGAAAATCGTGGTACAGTTTAATCTCTTGTGGAAGACTATGACTCTCTAACGAGGGGGGGTGGGGGCATTAGCAACCGGCTCCGGTGCTGCAGCCAAAGGGATGGGTTGGCCTTTGGGGACCTTCCCCAACGCCAGCAGTCCTCGAAACTCTTTGGCCGAGAGTGTGGATGTACCCTCGGCAAGGCATGTCCACTATAAACAAATTGTAGCCCATAGTAGAGCATCTGCCCTCCACTGCTGTCTGGCAGCCATGGTCGGAAACGACTGACTGGCATACACTACATACGCCATTAGCTGGACTTCCGGCATTCAGGCGTGCTAGTCTCGCTGTGAGGCAAGTCTTGTCTACAAATCATAAACCAGGGGCGGATCGGGGGGGGGGGGGGGGGGGGGGGGGGGGGGGGGTCCTGGGTTTCCGGACTCCCCCCACCCCCACCCTACCCCAAGATGTACCTTATACAAGGGTAAAAAGAAAGACAATGACTCGATTTTTTCCGTGATGATCACTAAATTGCAAAATATTCCGGGGGTTTCGCCCCCTGGGCCACCCAAAAACACATTGCCCCTTAACCCGGAACCTATACAGCTCACTGAACCCCCGGTGGAACCCCCCCCCCCCCCACACACACACTGTAAACGGTTAAGCGGTGTATGGGTTTGTTCCAGACTAACCGGTTCTGACATTGGCTTATTTGTGAAAATGGCCGCTGTCGTCTGAACAGACTTTTTCCGAATGTGATGGTAAAAGATGCCCTTACTCCCTGTCCCTGTCTCTGTCCCCTGTCTCTGCCTCCCATCCTCTCACTCTTTGTCTATGTCATTCTGATTGCATAATTATGTGTCAAGTCAAATCAAGTATAAAGTCAAATCAAAACGATCTTTAATGAGGATGAAAGGAATAAGCATTACAACTTGTTTTTTTTACATCCTGTGTGTGTGTGTGTGCGTGCGTGTGTGTGTGCGCGCGCGCGCGCGCGTGTGTGTGTGTGTGTGTGTGTGTGTACGCGCGCGCGCGCATTTCAACTGTGGACATACGAGTACGTGCGTATGTTTGAACAAACCGCTTTCTAGTTTCCAACGCTTGCGTTAGAAGTAGGAAGAAGAGATAATGATGGAGGGTGTATTGTTATTGGAAAAAAAAGTCGGTGGAATTAGCATTGGATATAACGACCTTTTGAATCAAAGTGCCAACAGAAAAGATGTAGTATTTTAGCTCTTGGCCAATCAACCTTTATATTGTCAAAATGCTTAGTTACACCACAACGTAACCAATCCTACACATTGGCAGACTTTCAACACAAGCCTTAGGGCGGGTTCACATTGGACGCGTAAGTTCCGAACGGAAAACCCTAAATAAGTGGAAAAAAGAAGGATACAAGTTTACGCATAGGCTACATGGGGAAATTCGGACACGTGCGCAAATCTTTTCCCTTCTTTGTTTCACTTATTTATGGATTGCGCACGGGTTTCCGCATGCAATATCCGCTTATGTGTATTCACGGCCTAAACAGTACCTGTTTTGAGACAACAAGGTAGATTTTTTTGTTTTTTGTTTTTTGTTTAGATCCATACTTATATTACTTACAGGGTCCATTGCCTGTCGGTTTAACCCTTTCACCGCCAAAGTCGCATTTTAGCACCACAACGATTTAACTTCTATGTCACTAAAAGGCATCAAATTGGGGTCTATTACCCAAAGACCCTATTGTCTTAGTTTTGGGAAGTAAGGGTAGACCTTATTTTATATTATGTCACAGAAGAATCCCCAATACTGCAGATGGATTTTGTTCACTTCCCAGGTAAATTTAATGGACAATTTTTGGCTAAAATAAGGCTGGCGGTGAAAGGGTTAAACATGTAAATGCACACAACAAAGGCAATGAAATCGAGCGTCACCGGAAATAAAGAAACCGGAAGAAGAACTGACAAAGGATGACATTATCCTCAAAGGACGTCACGCCTCTCTTCTTCCGTTTCCTCATGGAGAAAGAGTGAAAACTAGCAACGTGTATTTCCACTTCAAGAAGCGGTCTCTTAATGAAACGTTGCGTGGCGTCGCGGGCTACGGAATATAACTCCAACTAACCAGCCCATGTTCATTTTGTTAGTGTATAATATCGTTTTGAGAATGAAAACAAAAAATCTCAATTATGAGAAGTCACGTATTTTTATGTGGGTGTGAGCCAAGCGTGCGTGGGCTTCCCCTTAATTAACATTACAGCTACTTCTTCTTCTTCTTCTTCTTCTGGGTTCCCAGGCCATTTGGCCATAATGGGTAAGGTTCGTATGTGTCCAGTTTTCAGTTTTCACTGGTCTCCCCGCTGCGAACAGCCGACATATTCCGATTTCGGAGGAGGTCAAAGGAGAAAATTATTTGGAATATTTTTGTTTTTAGAAGAACGGCAGGAGAATGGACCAAAGAGCCAGGCAGAGAGTAGATGACAGAAAGCAAAGGAAAAGGTAGAGTCAAAGAGAGTGGCAGATTCGAGGAAGTTACAAGCACAGAACTTCCAGAAGGTGGGGGAACAATATTTTGCGAAAGACCCCCCGGTATCCCCACAGGGAGACCCATGCCATTGAATGCGGTCTAATTTGTTATCTCATTGCGATGAAAAGAAGATATAATCATGTTTTCGTTTTCTTTCGGTTGTTTAATTGTGACGTGAGAAATAAAATAGGGAATACACGAACTTGGAATATCATGAAAAGAAGAAGCTTACAGGGCTCCCAATCGTCCCGCAAAACAAGGAGTCCCAGGGACTCCTTCACTTACAGTATAGAGGGTCCTAGAGGCAGGATAGAGGGTCCCAGTGGCATAGCGAATGCTAAAAAGAATGTTTCTAGGGGAGGGGAGGGAGTGGTCTTTTACCAAAGTAGTTCTTCCGCCGTCTGGGATTTCTGTGCCAGCTAGCACTTTCTTCCAACCTTTTATTTTCTTTCATTCCTCATCCATTACTGTACTTTAAAGACCCCCCACGTCACGTATCACATTCACTCTTATGCTAGGAAGATTTCTGAAGATTTCTTACCAGCTATAAGAGGGAAAACACGTGAAAACCGTGATTTTGACACGTGAGATGGTGGGTCTTTATACTATGATTATTTTTTTCTTCTGAAAATGGGTTTCAATAGAAATAGTTAAAAAAAAGAATTGTAACTTTTGAAAAAAGGACTTTTCTTCATAAACCTGTAAATCAGTATTATCGTAATATGAAGTCAATGTGTGGGTCTCCACTCCAGTTCGATATTGGCAAAGATTTAGATCACCAACGTCTGTTAAAATGTTTCTGCTTCCACTGTATCAACGCTCTGCTTTGTAACTGAAACCGTTTTCTAGAAGCAAACCGATTTCTGAAGACTGTGGCAAATTGGTCATTGCGTACTGGTAGGGGTCAGTGCGCACCCTACATACGGGTGCTGCGTTTTTATCCATATACACTTACATGTAACCCATAGCAACTTTCATCCCACATCAAGTGAGGAAAGAAACCTTAACGTGAAGTGAGTTGATTTAGATTTTACCTTCTGATTCCATGAAAGTTGGTTTATTTCGTTTGAAAAATGGAACCTGGAAGAAATAAACGTCAGTGTATTAAATGACGCAATCATGACGCGATTTCTTTACAATCTCTACGATGTTAAGGGGAAGGTGGTGCAGGCACTGACCCAGCCAATACATAAACTCGTACGTACTCTATATGCACTATGACTCTGCTGCTCTTTTTAAATAAAATATTTTGAAAGTTTTATTTTCTTTGGGTTCCTCTGAAATCGGAGCGCATAGGCTGGGGACAGCGAGGTGACCAAGAAACTGAAGACCAGACACCTTACCCATTATGACCATAGCCTGGGAACACAGTAAAACAAGAGTACGTTGAATGTGTTGTCATTCCCAATTGCATTTTTGCTGTGCACATTTCTACACGATTAGGTCCGCATTACGTGGTATTGATAAAGGACAAACTTCAAGATGGAATGCTCTTGCGAAACAAACAAAACCTTACCCATTAAAGACCCACCACGTCACGCGTCACATTCCCTCTTATGCTAGGAAGAATTTTTAAAATGTC
>CM065685.1:58640975-58658475 GCA_017654935.2 Phymorhynchus buccinoides
TCGTGTCGTATATTTTGTTTTTGTTTTTTTGTTCGCATTTTCACTGCCCTTTCTTCTGCTATGCAACAGGCCTACGAGAACTAAATTTGGGCGACTTCTGAAAGCGCGGATTTCAAAACCGGAAATGTTTCAGAAGCGCATCCATGAATCGATAGCGCATAGCGCGGTTGGGCGACCTGCCAGAACATGAGCGCGGATCACGCGAGGCACGGACGGAAAAGACAACACGGACAGCTGTTCGTGACAAACATCAGGAAGATGTGTCACAACTGCAGGTTGTTTTTGGGTAAAGGTCAAGATCTCTTCCCCGTGGGGTTACTGGGGGTGTATTTCAGTACAAGTAGTTCATCATCCTTCTGGAAGATCTGCGCTAGCAGCTTCCTTTTCATCTCTCACTCTCGTTGACTCTGCTTTTTCCTTTTCTTACTATCTACTATTTTTCTGACTTATTGACTCATTCTCCTGCCCCCCCCCCCTTTTTTTTAAATAAAAAACATCCAAATAATTTTCTGCTTTAAGCTTTTCCAAAATCAGAATATGTCCGCCAACCTGTACACAACCTTTCAAATCAGCTCTCAAGACCCACCTGTTCAAGCTACATCACAACCTTTAGGCCACATTACTTCTGGACTCTGTTCTCACACACACACACTCCCCTCCCCCCATATTAGTTTCACTGTGTGTTGACTGCAATGTGTACGTCAGCTTTGTTGCGAGAGAGAGAGAGAGAGAGAGAGAGAGAGAGAGAGAGAGAGAGAGAGAGAGAGAGAGAGAGAGAGAGAGAGAGAGAGAGAGAGAGAGAGAGAGAGAGAGAGAGAGAGAGAGAGAGAGAGAGAGAGAGAGAGAGAGAGAGAGAGAGAGAGAGAGAGAGAGAGAGAGAGAGAGAGAGAGAGAGAGTGTGTGTGTGTGTTGATGCTTTGTTCAACTGATTGTATTTTGTATTGTGTTTTTTGGGTGGGGTGAGTGGTGGTGATGGTAACGGTGTGTGTGTGTGTGTGTGTGTGTGTGTGTGTGTGTGTGTGTGTGTGTGTGTGTGTGTGTGTGTGTGTGTGTGTGTGTGTGTGTGTGTGTGTGTGTGTGTGTGTGTGTGTGTGTGTGTGTGTGTGTGTGTGTGTGTGTGTGTGTGTGTGTATGTGCGTACGTGCGTGTATGTGTGGGTGGGGTGTGTATGTGTATGCCTATTTGCATGTGCGTGAGCGATTATTTCGTTTTGTTGTTGAATTTGTTGCTTTTAATTTTTGTTGTTGTTAAGCGCATAGAGCTCCACATTGGTGGAGGAATGCGCTATATAAATGATTCACTATTATTATTATTATTATTACACGCGAAGGTATTTCAATGTCGGGAGGCCTAAACTGGTGGGTAGGGGTTGCAGATCCGCGCTTACAATGCTAAAATAAACGCGTTTATGAACGACAAAATGACGCGCTTATGAACGTCGAAATGACGCGCTTATGAACGACGAAATGACGTGCTTATGAACGACGAAATGACGCGCTTATGAACGACAAAATGACGCGCTTATGAACGACAAAATGACGCGCTTATGAACGACGAAATGACGCGCTTATGAACGACGAAATGACGCGCTTATGACGACGAAATGACGCGCTTATGAACGACAAAATGACGCGCTTATGAACGACGAAATGACGCGCTTATGAACGACGAAATGACGCGCTTATGAACGACGAAATGACGCGCTTATGAACGACGAAATGACGCGCTTATGAACGACGAAATGACGCGCTTATGAACGACGAAATGACGCGCTTATGAACGACGAAATGACGCGCTTATGAACGACGAAATGACGCGCTTATGAACGACGAAATGACGCGCTTATGAACGACGAAATGACGCGCTTATGAACGACGAAATGACGCGCTTATGAACGACGAAATGACGCGCTTATGAACGACGAAATGACGCGCTTATGAACGACAAAATGACGCGCTTATGAACGACAAAATGACGCGCTTATGAACGATAAAATGACGCGCTTATGAACGACAAAATGACGCACTTATGAACGACAAAATGACGCACTTATGAACGACAAAATGACGCGCTTTCGTATTGTTTTCCCCCCATGCTTTTAATACACCATTACGCGCTTTCGTACATATCCCCTAAATATCGTTTTTCATCAAAGTTATATTGTTTTTTAAACTTTTATTTGTCCATCACTCAGATAGTTTCCTGTCATATCAGCGCAGATGCGTCATGCTGCCGTTATGCGCCTAACTAACAAAATAGGCCCAGCATGTCCGACTTCGGCTGGAAAACAAATCTTTGTAAGAATTTCTGGAAAAAAAGGCAGGTGGAACGGACCAGTCAGGCAGAAAGATAGTAGATGACAGTAATCAAATGGAATAAGGCAGAGTCAAAGAGAGTGACAGAGTAGAGGAAGCTACAAGCACAGAACTTCCAGAAGGTGGGGGGAACTACTTGTACGAGAGACACCCCGGTATATACCCCACGGAAGAAAAGTTGTAGTTTAAAACGCCTTCCTGGTGTGTACGACTCACTATCTCAAAGTCTGGTTCTTTCAGTTGCATGACGAAATCCCCAGGCTGATCCTAACCCTATCACTTTCTCCGAGAACGGCAGAATGCTGCTTCTCAGTGAACACCCCCCCCCCCCCCCACTTTCAATGTGAACATTTGACGAGGAGTGTAGGGGAAGACGGGGCAAAAAGCGCATGGGCGGGTAAGAAGCCCACCCCAATTATCTCATGAAATAAAGAAAATTTCAGTCAAATTTGCCCATGAGACGAATGCTAGACATTAACGCTCGTCTCATGGGCAAAATGAGACTGAAATTTTCTTCATTTCATGAGATAATTGGGGTTGGCTTCTTACCCGCCCATGCGCTTTTTACCCCGTCTTCCCCTATAATCCACTACACTTTAGCCCATTTTACTTCCTATTATTATGCCCATTGTATTTTGGCTTTATTTTATGCGTGTGTGTGTTGGTACTGTTTTACTTTATCTATTACATTTTTACTTTATGCGTACTGTATTTTTTACTTTGCTTTACTTTACTTTTGCATATTTTCCCATATAATAATAATAATAATGTTCTTACCCTTTAATTCGTTTTTGTTGTTCCTGTGTTCCTGTGTGACCATGTTTCGAAATGAATAAACATTGGTTTCAACCAAATTTGAACCAGTGGTTATTACCATTTTAAATTTGACGTAAAACACTATTTTTGATTGATTGATTGAATGAGTTCAATAAAGGGCATTACTTGTTCTTGTTCTTGTTCTTGTTCTTCTTCTGCGTTCCCAGGCTATATGGGCTATATGGACATAATGGGTAAGGTACGTATGTATCCGGTTTTCATTTTTCACTGGTCTCTCCGCTGCGTACAGCCGACACATTCTGATTTCTGAGGAGCTCAAAGGAGAAAATACTTGGAAGTGTTTTTTGTAATGCAGAAGAATGGGCCAATAAGTCAGAAAGATAGTAGAAGATAGAAAACAAAGGGAAAAGGCAGAGTCAATGAGAGTGGCAGATTTGAGGAAGTTACAAGCACAGAACTTCCAGAAGGTTGGGGAACTATTTTTACGAAAGACACCCCCACGGGGAGAGGCTCATGGAGGGGGCGGGGTCACCCAGCTCCCCGTATGGAGGCACGAGGCATCCATCAACTGCCCCGGGACTTTTTCATTTACTTATACATGTTTGCATGTAATTGCTATGTGTATACATGCTTAATATTGAAAAATGCATTTTGATGAATGGGCGTGTGTGTGTGAGAATGAAGGAATTGCGGAGTGGACGAATGAGAGAGGGAAATAAAATAATGTTATGGGGCAGTGGGTGGATGCCTCATGTCTCCATACGGGGAGCTGGACGACCCCGCCCCCTCCACGAGTCTCCCCCCGTGGGGATACCGGGGGGTCTATCGTAAAAAGCACCAACCCAGTTCCCCCACCTTCTTGACGTTATGTGCTTGTAACTTCCTCTAATCTGCCACCCCCTTTGACTCTGCCCTTTCCCTTTGCTTTCTATCATCTATCTTTCTGGCTTATTGGCCAAATTCTCCTGCCTTTTAAAAAACAATCTTCCAAATGTCTCATTTGAGCTCCTCCGAAATCGGAATGTGTCGGCTGTACGCAGCGGGGAGACCAGGGAAAACTGAAAACCGGACACATTATGTACTCTACCCATTATGGCCATATGGCCTGGGAACGCAGACGAAGAAGAAGAAGAAGAAGAAGAAGAAGAAGAAGAAAAAGAAGAAGAAGAAGAAGAGGAGGAAGAATAAGAAGAAGACGAAGAACAAGGAAATAATGTTAGGTAAAGGTGACGAAGAAGAAGAAGAAGAAGAAGAAGAAGAAGAAGAAGAAGAGGAGGAAGAATAAGAAGAAGACGAAGAACAAGGAAATAATGTTAGGTAAAGGTGACGATCCGCCAACCCTGTGACAGTCTTGGTTCATTGCGTTCTTTCTCTTCTACTATTTTTGAATGCATAACAAAAAGAGGAAAAAACAACCACGAAACAAAACAAACAAACAAAATAACAACAAACAAGCAAACTCTAAGAAGTTATTTCCGTGCCGTTCCGTGAAGTGAAGAAGATATTGAGCAAAACGTCCATAAACAAGACAAGTCAGAAAATTGGCACGGGTGTTGGGGATAGGAGACGGACACATTCAATCGTCAACTTAGGACGATGATTTGACCGCCAGGGGGCATACCAGTAGGGGCTTAGCGCGCGATATTCTTAGTCCAACTAAGACGATGATTTGACCGCCAGGGGGCAGTCAAACCAGTAGGGCATCTCCCTCTCTCTCTCTCTCTCTCTCTCTCTCTCTCTCTCACTACGCCCAACTAAGAATATCGCGCGCTAAGCTCCTACTGGTTTGACTGCCCCCTGGCGGTCAAATCATCGTCCTAAGTTGACCATTCATGCGAACACCAAATCTCATTTCGCTTGCTTCCCCTAAATAGAGCGAAACTGAACCATCAAGGAAAAGGCAACTCCGAACCGCCTACGATCAGGTTGTAAAATCAATCCAGCAGCAAATGAAACGGAACAGACTAATTCAATGTTGTCGTCCATTCAAAAGAAAGAAAGAAAAGCTAAAACAGAAAGCGAAATACGGGGGCGAGTGTAAAAAAAAGGGGGGGGGGGGGGGGAAATCGTCTAGAACAGGACGTCTACCCTTGTCTCGTCTCGTTCTCTCTCTCTCCTGCACGCGCCCCGCGCGCGCTTTAGTGGAAAGTGTCGTCTGGTTGTCTTTGGAGCAGACGACACTAAAACAGCGCAGCGAGTGTGTACACTAGATCGAACGTATCGTAACGTATGTGCTTTTTTCTTCCTCTACTACTAGTAATACGGCTTAATTCTTTAAAATATTCTGTTCGAGTGATTGGAGGAATTTGGACAGGATGGTTTTTTTTTCCAATTCTGTGTGTCAAATTTCAATTCAAACGAAAGACTAAATTGCAAGACACTTTCAACTTTGGGTTGAAAACGGTAAGTTAGTCAGTAGCTTTACAGAGTATAATTATGCTCTTTTTGTTTGAAAAGGGCCCATGATTGGAAAGTTATATCGACTGAAAAAAAAAGAAACTGGCTGGAGAGATATTTGTAAGGTAAGTTTGGGCGGTAAGTTTGCTTTTCAGTGATTGGTTTGATAATTATTACTAGATTATTGTTCAGTGTCTTGTCAAATTTTGTTATTATCGTCAATGTTGTCATCGTCTTTACTCGCGTTATTTCTATCAATTATTGACCATTGATTTCTCTTCTCTCTCTCTCTCTCTCTCTCTCTCTCTCTCTCTCTCTCTCTCTCTCTCTCTCTCTCTCTCTCTCTCTCTCTCTCTCTCTCTCTCTCTCTCTCTCTCCTCTCTCTCTCTCTCTCTCTCTCTCTCTCTCTCTCTCTCTCTCTCTCTCTCTCTCTCTCTCTCTCTCTCTCTCTCTCTCTCTCTCTCTCTCTCTCTCTCTCTCTCTCTCTCTCTCTCTCTCTCTCTCTCTCTCTCTCTCTCTCTCTCACTGATCTCTCTTTATTTATGTGTCATATTTATGCAGTGTTCGTGAAAGGTTTCTATTTGTGATTATGTATGCTATTATATTCCCTCCCCTCTCTCTTCTCTCTCGCTCTCTCTCTTCCTATGATTTTAGTTTATTCATTTTCTTCTTTTTTCCCCCACCGTCCCTCCCCCCCTGTTCCTTTATGACATGGGCAGAAAGGCCTAGTCATTAAAATGATTCGTTAGTTCGCTTGTTCTCTCTCTCGCCTCATCTCTCTCTCTCTCTCTCTCTCTCTCTCTCTCTCTCTCTCTCTCTCTCTCTCTCTCTCTCTCTCTCTCTCTCTCTCTCTCTCTCTCTCTCTCTCTCTTCGTGTCTGTGTGTGTGTGTGTGTGTGTGTGTGTGTGTGTGTGTGTGTGTGTGTGTGTGTGTGTGTGTGTGTGTGTGCGTGCGTACGTGTGTGCGCGTGTTCGTGCGTTTGTGTGTTTGCATAGGTAGGTGTGAGGAAGTTATGAACACATTGTTGTGCAGTGTGTGCCGTACTTTACCTCACACTCTCCTAAAGCGCTTTACAAATATTGTTCACTGAACATGCGCGCACACTTACGCCTGTATTTTTTAATTTAAATGCTGCATTACATTCATTATTTTCATCAGCTAAATAATCGTAGCGGCCAAGGACTTTCAATAGACAGACACTAATGACTGATCGTTAATAGGAATTGTTTGGAAATAATTAAGGAGAGTAATTCCATGGTGTGTGGGAGTGATCTTGCCAAATTCAATCCGTCAAACAGGGAAAGTTACTCTACCATCAGGTAGATCCCCAGCTAACGCCTCGTGTGTTTGAGCAAACATGCAACACTTAGAACACCGTGCGTCATTCTAAACTTGATGTCATTTATATTTTACGTCACAGTTTGCAAGTTTTATTAGTCATTTATATTTTACGTCACATTTTGAAAGTTTTATCAGTTTTTCGCCACTGACCACCCCTAATTTGTCTTTAAAAAATGTTTGACGCCATTTTTGCATTGTTGCTATGGTATTTGACCAAGTACTGGAGGTAAGCAACTCTAATTTTCACGAAGTGCTGTCCCCTAGTTTTTTCCCTTCCGAAAATCGTCTATTAAATAGGAGTCCATACATGTGTTAATGATAATGAATGCCACAGAAGAATCCCCAATACTGCAGATGGATTTTGTCTTCTACCCAGGTATTTAATGGAGATTGTTGGCTTAAATATGGCTGGCGGTGAAAGGGTTAATGATAATGCCACCTATCTTCAGCACCGAGTGGGCTAAAATACCTGTTTGTAATTGCCCCATTTCTAGGGAAGTGTTAGCTGACTACCACAATACACCCATTTGCACAATAGCCTCATAACATTACTTTTCATACTCATAATGTTCATACTCATAATTGCCCCATTTCTAGGGAAGTGTTAGATGACTATCGCAGTACACCCATTTGCATACTATCTTCATAACATTAACTTTCATACTCACAATTTTCATGCTCATATTTTTCATACTCTTAATTTTCATACTCATAATTTTCATACTCATAATTGCCCCATTTCTAGGAAAGTGTTAGATGACTACCACAGTTCACCCATTTGCATAATATCCTCATAACATTATTTTCTTCTTCCAATATGGTGTGAGAGTTTGTATTAATAGTAATAACTAATTCTGCTCTCTCTCAGTATTTTAGAAAATTACTTATGATGGATTAACTCTGCAAGGTAAATGATAATTATTTTGATTTTCCAAGATAATAACAATTTCGCACATAGGCCTGGGTGTTCCTATCGTGTATGTCTACGATAGTCCTTGAAATTAATTCATTATAAAGGGAATGATTTATGGTCAGCTCCCGTCGTATGCTATGCTGTCGTAGTGTAGAGTGGCACAGAGGTATCGCGTTCGACTCGTGTCAAACAAACCCGAGTTCGAACCTGGGTATTGGGGATTTTTCCTCTCACTTTACACTAGGCCTTACGGTCTGAACGTGGATTCTTTCGGATGAGACGATAAACCGAGGTCCCGTGTGCCCATGCACTTAGCACACGTTAAACCCAGTGGCAACGAAAAAGTTGTCATTTGGTCCAAATGGACCCTCGCCCTCCCTTTCCTTCCTCATCAGTCACACAAAAATTGCATGCGAAAAAAATATTAAAAAAATTGGGCGGCGCGCCTCTGGCTGCGACGCGCTCTCCAGGTGGGAGCAACCCGAATTTCACAGAGACGCCTCTGTGACTATACCGAATACGAATACCAAAATAAGCAAACAAAAAACAAACGAAATATTGATAACTAGAACGCTATTATTGTTGAACACGATACACGATATATCGTCAGAGAGAAAAAGAGAGGGGGAGCGATGGAGGGGGGGGGGGGAGGAGAGAGAGAGAGAGAGAGAGAGAGAGAGAGAGAGAGAGAGAGAGAGAGAGAGAGAGAGAGAGAGAGAGAGAGAGAGAGGGACGGAGAGAGAGAGGGAGAAAGAGAGAGAGAGAGAGAGAGAGAGAGAGAGAGAGAGAGAGAGAGAGAGAGAGAGAGAGAGAGAAGAGAGAGAGAGAGAGAGAGAGAGAGAGAGAGAGAGAGAGAGAGAGAGAGAGAGAGAGAGAGAGAGAGAGAGAGAGAGAGAGAGAGAGCGAGCGAGCGAGCGAGAGCGAACGAACGAACGAATGAACGAACAAATCAGTTTTGCTGAGGGGTAGGAGTAAGGTTGTTTCCACCCAGCCCTCGGGCGTTAGAAGAAAAAAAGAAAAAGAAGAAGAAAATTAATGAGAAATAGGCCCTATGGAAGAAAAGTAGACAAAGAATCGAAACTTGCAACAACCATGCAAATTAAGAGAGAGAGAGAGAGAGAGAGAGAGAGAGAGAGAGAGAGAGAGAGAGAGAGAGAGAGAGAGAGAGAGAGAGAGAGAGAGAGAGAGAGAGAGAGAGAGAGAGAGAGAGAGAGAGAGAGAGAGAGAGGGAGGGAGGGAGGGAGGGAGGGAGGGAGGGAGGAGAGAGAGAGAGAGAGAGAGAGAGAGAGAGAGAGAGAGAGAGAGAGAGAGAGAGAGAGAGAGAGAGAGAGAGAGAGAGAGAGAGAGAGAGAGAGAGAGAGAGAGAGAGAGAGAGAGAGAGAGAGAGAGAGAGAGAGAGAGAGAGAGAGAGAGAGAGAGAGAGAGAGAGAGAGAGACACAGAGAGAGAGACAGAGAGAGAGACAGAGAGAGAGAGAGAGAGAGAGGGAGAGGAATCTGTGTGTCTCTTAGTATGTCTGTCGTGTGTTTACGTGACGTAGATACACCTTCCTAGACTCTCGCTCTCAGCTCAAATTATGCTATATCATCAAACGTATCACGCTTTCACTGCAAATAATTAGAAACCCCACTACAAAAGTGTGACATTCAAGCCGAAAAAAGCCCCCCCCCCCCCCGCCCCCCACCCCCCACCCCCCACAATCCATCCACATTGGGAAACTAATTTGCTTTTCCGTCGTTATTTATAACATACGACGGAGTTTGGGGGTGGGATGGGGTCTGCATTATCATGGTGAATAATGTTTTATTCATGTACGTACACAAACAAGAATGCAAATCATAGAGCTAGCTTAATCTTTATTTTTTTTATGAGATTCTAAGTTCGTGTATTCCCTATTTTATTTCGCACGTCACAAACAACCGAAAGAAAACGAAAACATAATGATATATTATCTTCATTGCATTCAGTTAACAAATGAGACCGCATTCAATGGCATGGGTCTCCCTGTGGGGATACCGGGGAGTATTTCGCAAAAAATAGTTCCCCCACCTTCTGGAAGTTCTGTGCTTGTAACTTCCTCTAATCTGCCACTCTCTTTGACTCTGCCTTTTTCCTTTGCTTTCTGTCATCTACTGTCTTTCTGACTTATTGGCTCATTCTCCTGCCTTCTTCCAAATAATGTTTCTCCTGTGTGCTCCTCCGAAATCGGAATGTGTCGGCTGTACGCAGCGGGGAGACCAATGAAAACTGAAAACCGGACACATATGTAACTTACCCATTATGGCCATATGGCCTGGGAAAACAGAAGAAGAAGCAGAGGAAGAAGAAGAAGAAGAATGGCATGGGTAATTGATGTCGTTGTTGATGATATTGCTGCTGTTATTGATGCTAATGAATTCAATAGCCGGAAAGTGTTGTCTTTTGCTAGTATGAAACATGGTTTTTTTAAAATACAAAATTGATGCATGTACAACATACATGATGAAAACGTGCGCGCGCACAGGCATGTATGTACGCACGCAATGCAAACATTCACGCACATACGCGCGCACAACACTGCATAGGTTATCCTACACACGCAGGCACGGCCCCTCCTGCCACACACACATGCACACGTATACGCGCGGGCGCACACACAGTGACTCGATGGCTTAGAGTCAAAACGGACTATCTTTAGCGAAAACTAAGAACTTGTATTAAAAAAGACTGCAAATAATATAAAATGGGGACTATGCTTTTTATATTTCTGCAGTCTTTATTTTGAAACAAAATCGGATATGCATATCGATCCAAAAGATCAAGGTACTAAAATCACGTGGAATAGTGGGATTAGCGATAGGACAAAACAGAGAGACAGAGAGAGAGAGACAGACACATACACACATATACAATGAGAAAGAGAGAAGGAGTGAGAAAGAGAGAGAGAGTGAGAAAGAGAGAGAGTGAGAAATAGAGAGAGAGAGAGTGAGAAAGAGAGAGAGAGAGAGAGAGAGAAAGAGAGAAAGAGAGAGAGAGAGATAGAGATAGAAAGAGAGAGAGTGAGAGAGATAGAAAGGGAGAGAGAGATAGTGAGAGAGAGAGATGGAGACACTTGACACTTGACAATGTCTTAATTGCCATTGACAATACAATGAGAGAGAGAGAGAGAGAGAGAGAGAGAGAGAGAGAGAGAGAGAGAGAGAGAGAGAGAGAGAGAGAGAGAGAGAGAGAGAGAGAGAGAGAGAGAGAGAGAGAGAGAGAGAGAGAGAGAGAGAGAGAGAGAGAGAGAGAGAGAGAGAGAGAGAGAGAGAATTAGTGACTGAGCGTGCGTATGTGTGTATCGATTATAAATGAAAAA
Organism: Phymorhynchus buccinoides; assembly: GCA_017654935.2. Taxonomy (NCBI): domain Eukaryota; kingdom Metazoa; phylum Mollusca; class Gastropoda; order Neogastropoda; family Raphitomidae; genus Phymorhynchus; species Phymorhynchus buccinoides. Next base: position 58,652,055 of record CM065685.1, read on the forward strand.
TAGTGTGCATATAATTATACGCGCGCGTATGCGTGCGTGTACGGGCATATACCCGCGCATGTGTACATACGCGCGCACGCTCGCACATGAGTGTGAATGGGAAACAAATGATAAAGCACCCATTTGGAAACAGGAGAGCATGAACGAGAATTTTGGAGCGAAATAGGATTTCGTCTGACACCAAAAAGGAAGAGAATTCCAGAATGGTGGGAAAAGAGAGAGCATGTGATTTGCAGAAAGGGAATTAAGTGTGTGTGTAATCCGATGGGCGGAATAAAAATAATGAACTAGGGCACGACCTCGTAACGATAATGATTTAAAAGCTTCATTGTTTTTCTTTAAACCTTTCACGCATCTCTCGAAGTATGACTGTGTTACTGCCTCTGTCTGTATGTCTCTTTCCTTCTTTCTCTCTCTTTCTGATTGTCTTTTTGTCTCGGTCTGTCTGCTCGTCTTCTCTCTCTCTTTCTTTCTTTCCCTCTCTCTCCCTCCCTCTCTCTGTGTCTCTCTGTGACGACATTGACGGTGCTGAAGTTAGTGGAAATCTGTCCAAAATGAAATTGCCTAAAGGGTGTTAATCCTGAACCGCTGCAAAGGGTCCGTTGTGGCGTTCTCAAAATGGACATGTCTGCGCATGTGCGAAGAGTTAGGGATAGGGTTAGGGATAGGCTTAGGGTCAATTTAGTGTCGAATACACACAAGATAAAATGTGATGGTACGTCATGATCGACTTCGCACATGCGAAGACACGTTGAGAACAAATCCATTTTGAGAACGCCACACCAGTCCAAACCCAACTACCCGTGAGTTCCAATGTCCTGTCCTCTTCAACAAACCAAGGAGGACACTATTCTCCGTGGAGCAGACAATACACATCCTTCATGCTCTCTTACACGGTCTAACGTAGTCGACAAAACAAGTTGTGAAAGTGTTGTGGAGCTGAAGAACGTTGATGCCTTTAAATATCTGGGCAGCACTATCTCCAACGATAGCTCTTTGGATAAAGAGATAGCAGCCAGAATCCATAAAGTCAGCCAGGCACTCGGCGGACACCGCACCAAAGTATTGCAGCACAAAAAAATCCGTCTCTCAACCAAGCTGTCGATGGACAATGCTGTGGTTCTCACATCACTGCTCTAAGGCTGCGAAACATGGACTCTGTCAAATCAAAACGCTTGAGCACTCTTTGCGGTCAATCATGCAGATACAGTGACAGGACCGCATTTCCAAACCAAGAGGTCCTTGACAGAGCCAGCACGACGAGGATCGAAGCTAAAATCCTCCAAGCTCAGCTTCGTTGGACTGGCCACGTTATCCGCATGTATGAGTCCAGGATCCCTTGTCAGCTTCTCTACGGTGAGCGGACACAAGGCAGTCGCAAGCAGGGTCTCCCCAAGGAGAAATATAGGAATACTCTCAAGGCCAACCTCAAGTGGACAGGGCTCCAGCCTCGTCAGCTTGAAACCGCTGCAGTCAACAGAACCAGCTGGAGTAGCTTGACCAGGAGAGCAGCGAGGAGTTTCGAAGATGATCGTCGGCAGCACCTGAGCGGTGTCACAGAGCTGCATCTGTCCCTGTCACATCTGGTGTTCCATGTCCCGCCTGCAATCGCATATGCGCTTCTGAATTTGGTCTCCGAAGCCACACGCGCATCCACCGATGAAGGCACAGCGATAATGTCGTCCTCAGACCCGAGGGACAACCATGATGTGACAAAGAGTCCAACTGGAGCTGTTTCACAATAGATGAAGAACTGTTGATGGAACCATGGACGGATCAGTAGACAGCTTTCCTTGTCCGATCGAAATGCGATAGGGGAAAGGACAAAAACAATCAGAGCTAGGGCTGCTTTGGGCAGTACAATGCTCAATAATGTAATTGGAAGGATGGGGGAAGGGGAAGGGGGAAGGGGGTAGATGCAGCTCCAACTATTGCTGACGCAACCGCTGAAAAAGCAATGCAGTGAGCTTGAAGAACAAAACACAATCAAGATGGTAAGTCATATGCAGGTATTCCCTGAAGATATGTAGGCATATAGCAAGCAACATGCTTTAGCTAATTTGTTTGTTGAGAAATTCGTTATGTAGCAAGGACAGTTCCAGGGGTTTGTTGGTGGTTTGGGCAGTTCTACAGTCCGATCATTGTGCCAACAATGCCAGTCAGCGAGGGACGTGATCTAAAGGTGTGTGTACACGTTAGCACTGTTCACTTGATATTTCTATTTCCCCATGGCAACACAGTGAGCTGCAAGTCATATTATGAGTGGGCTACACAACTGTTTCAGAAGGAACATTTAGTTTATATATATTATCAGAAGTGTTTTCAAGCCAACTGTAGTTTACCATAAGTAACTTTTCATAAATAACAATCACGTATATGTTGTAGTATGTGACTATATTAGTTGTATTCAGTTGGTATTGCTAGATGTTTACTGATGGGCAATTTTCTTTACGTTTGCGAGACCAAGTGTATTATTCAAGAACATTTTCTACTAATTATTTTGCATGATACTGCTAAAAAAGAAGAAGTTTTTACCATAAATCTGAAATATATTAAATATATTAAGAATACAATGAAGAACATACAGCCAAAATATGTTTGCCAACAAAAGCTTGGTGCAGTTTTTATCTAAGATTTCTAGATTCGGTCCTTTAACTAAATAGCTTGATTTTTGTGTGGAACGGACCGGCTAACACTGTGTTGCCATGGAGAAATAGAAATATCTCGTGAATAATGATAACGTGCACACAGACCTTTACCAGTGCGGTAATCATGAGTGTGTCTTAAACAGCTAACACGGGTAGCAACATGCAAACTCGCATATCGTGTTTATGCTCATTTACGAAATTGAACAAAGGGTGAATACTCTCTTTCTAATTAACTCCCCTCCACCAAAGTTGATTACGATACCAATCACCTAGCAGTGCGTGGGTCAGAACCAAAGTGGGACAAACAAGGTATCGTAATCAACTTTGGTGGAGGGGAGTTAATTAGAAAGTATTCACCCTTTGTTCAATTTCGTTATCTCCTCTCTTGGCCTCAGTATTTCATTCTTTGATATGCTCATTTACATTGAGTCACAATAACGCGCACTGAAGGGCATGTGTATTGGCGATACAGTTGAACCTCCATTATAAGACTTCCCATTTGCGACTCCCTCCCACATAAGACCTACTTCTCTGAGACATTTCCCTTCTTTGTAAGTATTAAAATTACCTCCCTTATAAGACCCCTCCCTTATAAGACTTCGTTTTGGATGGTTTTTGAAGGTCTTATAAGGGAGGTCCCACTGTATCACGTGACTTTTGTTGTTGCAAGCACTGTGGTTGGACTCTATAAATGCGAGAGTGCAAAAAAGCTTTTTTGGACCTTAATTGTGTTGCTAAGTAATACTGGATCTGTGAATAAACTAACTAATGCTGGTATTATTGTCAGTGAATCGCTAGCAGTATGGTTAATTTTTCTTATCATCGGTCCGGTAATTTAGGCTGTGGACTCTGGAGCGCATTAATGTGAGACAGAAAGATTGACAGACACTCAGAGAGAGAGAGGGGGGGTGGAGAGGGGGGAGGGGGGAGAGGGAGAGAGAGAGAGAGATTACACAAGGATTAAGATTTTAAGCCAGGCCAGAGACAGAGAGAGAGAGAGAGAGAAAGAGACAGAGACAGAAAGACACAGAGAGAGAGAGACAGAGAGAGAGACAGACAGAGACAGAGAGAGAGAGAGAGACAGAGAAAGAGAGAGAGAGAGAGAGAGAGAGAGAGAGAGAGAGAGAGAGAGAGAGAGAGAGAGAGAGAGAGAGAGAGAGAGAGAGAGAGAGAGAGAGACAGAGACAGAAAGACACAGAGAGAGAGAGACAGAGAGAGAGAGACAGACAGAGACAGAGATAGAGACAGAGACAGAGAGAGAGAGAGAGAGAGAGAGAGAGAGAGAGAGAGAGAGAGAGAGAGAGAGAGAGAGAGAGAGACAGACAGACAGAGAGAGACAGAGAGAGACAGAGACAGAGGGAGACGATCACGGGTCCTCATTTAATTTACGAGTTCTCCCTGTTATTACTACGTCCTTTTTAAAAATTTGTTTTACAGAAATTGGAAGAATACAAGTGTAATTAACAAAAGGAGAGCATTCCAAAAGCTGTGGGCTACACACGGGAGAAGAATGAAGACCTCTGGCGATTCTTGGAGGGAAAAGAAAAACAAAAGAAACGAGAGTGTAACCAGATCGTGGACACAAACAAAGGCACGAGATTTTAGGATGATAAAAGGAAAGAGTGGGGGATTGTAGTGAGCTGTCGTGTGATTTCCCCATTACTGGTATGCATCACCGAGCTCCCCGTTTTCTTATTTGTACAATTCACGTACTCTTCTTCATTTCGTTGTCCCGTGTTCCTGATTAGTCCCCGAGCCGAAGGTTCGGGAACTATTGTTTTTGGTTTGGTCCGTCCGGCGGCGGCGGCGTGCCTCCGTCCGTCCGTCCGTCCGTCCGTCCGGCTATTCGTCCGTTTTTAAAAAAACCTATTCAGTCTATCATCATCAAATTTGGTATACTAGTTTGCCAAGATGCAAGCTATCCGCTGATGTATTTAGTTTTACATTAAGGTCAAGGTCGCGCCAGTTACGGGGTTCAAAACCCGAAACACATAATCGCTAATATCTCGCGAAGTTTTGCATGTATTTTAATGCAGTTTTTTTTCACAACATTTCTTGATGAATGGTCTATAACACAGTTGTCATGAATTTGTCTGTGCGCGCGTGTGCGCATGATCGCGCGCGCTCAAATCACGGGTCCGAACCCCAAGGCTATATATCAAAAACTATTCAGTTACGTGCTGTTTTGATGCGTTTTTATGTAGTTACGTGCTGTTTTGATGCGTTTTTATGTATGTGTACAACCGACACATTCCGATTTCGGAGTAGCTCGGCGATGCTGCGAGGGGACTTTGCAGCCGCACGGCGTTGCACTTGTTTTTTTTCCTTTTAATATTTTTGTTGTTGTTATTTGTCCATCTAGCTCTTGTTCTTGTTCTTGTTCTTCTTCACACGCACGCACACACACACACACACACGCGCGCGCGCGCGCGCACACACACACACACACGCACACGCGCGTGCACGCACGCACACATAAACGTGCGCACACACACATACACACGCGCACACACACACACATACACACGCGCTCATTCACTCACTCACATTCTCTCTCTGTCTGTTGATGTCTGTGTGTCTATCTATCTATCTATCTATCTATCTATCTATCTATCTATCTATCTGTCTGTCTGTCTGTCTGTCTGTCTGTCTGTCTGTCCTACTGTCTGTCTGTCTGTCTGTCTATCTATCTATCTATCTATCTATCTACCTACCTATATCCTATTTATCTGTCTGTCTATCTGTCTATCTATCTATCTATCTATCTATCTATCTATCGTAATTGAAAATACTTTTGAAGATGATTAAAAGGATGCAATATGCAACATGGTCATTTATTTTCTTATCGGAAACCTTCCACACACAAATCTCCGATAGGTCCATCATGCTTTGATGCCTATGAATTCTAGGGAAACACTGTAGCATCCGCTTTGTCGGAGCAAGTGCTAATGTCTTTGGCTTAAAGGAATGCTGGTAGTCATTTTATGTGAGCAGATTTGTGTGTGTGTGCGAACATGGGTGTGATTTAAAGGAACCCTGGTACATATGGTGGTTCTTTTTACGTGAGCAGTTCTTTTTGTGTGCTGATATGTGATTTAAGCCTTTCACTTCCAGGAGCGAGGTTCGACGCGCTTAGGGAGTATAACCTACTTAGTATGGTAGCCCAGAGATTGAATTACTTCCCTTCCTTCTGGTTGACATGATTTGAGAAGGGTCTGAACCTGTTTCTCAGGAAATGTTGGGTCAATTTTGATGCCGTTTGTTTTCTTTTTCATTTTTCAAAGCAAAACGTGGCGAAGCATATCCATCTGGCTGCCACAAGGTAAATGCTAAGAAAACTACATAACATTTGTTTAATTTTCTGACAATACAAATTATGAAAAGTGTGTTGGGAATACAGTTTTTAAAGTTATTGTTCAACACAACCATGCTACAAGTGGTTCAGACCTGAATTTTCATCCTTATTTTATTTTTTATTATTTTTAATATTGTCTTGTCCCGCTTAAAATCTTGTTTATTTCCCCGCTGATAATGAGTTATCTCACGCATTAACCCTTTCACCGCCAGTAAGTAAGGATAGACCTTATTCTAGACTATATGTCACAGAAGAATCCCCAATACTGCAGATGGATTTTGTTCTCTACCCAGGTAAATTAAATGGAAATTTTTGGCTGAAATATGGCTGGCGGTGAAAGGGTTAAAGGGAACACTGGAACCCATTTTCCATCAGTAGTTCTTTGATGCTGAGACTTCAGACACGGCTAGAGACAGGG
>CM065685.1:58663475-58674320 GCA_017654935.2 Phymorhynchus buccinoides
CAATAAAGAAACATATGACTTATGACACACACACACTCAACTCAACACTCTCAGTCAAAATCAAAGCCATACACCACCACAAACTAGAAACAGCTACTCTTGGTTTACAAACACCCAATCTGCGCTGAGAATCAGTGTTGTTTTTCGAAAAGAATGCGTTATTCTAAAGAAAAACTTACTTTCAGTTTGCAGTTACAAAACCGGTTCACAGCAACTCGAACCGGGTTTTTCGAACCGCGAAAGTGTAGCACCGGTTTTTCGGTTCAAACCGGTTTTCCAACCCACCTCTAATTATCAGCTTTCCAAATGTTACTCTCCCTCTATAATGATTAGCACGCGAATAAAATTAAAAAAAAGACCCTAAGGAGAGAAAATGGTCGAATAATTGCAGAGGCTGAACCTGGAAACCTGTCAGGTTGCGTGCTGTTTCTGGCTTCTGCCTTAATCACAGTGGACATTGTCCGGAATGTTTGGCTACATTTTCCATCAACATTATTTTTGTGTGGTTCAAATTGCACTGATGATTGATGAAAGGACTCTTTTTTTTCTTTTTTTTTTTTGGGTGGGTGGGTGGGTGCGATTGCATGATCTTCGTCCCATCTCGCGCCCACTTTCTTCAAAAGTCCTACTTGAGCAAAAAGGAAAAAAAGTAGTGCGATGCTTTTAAATTTATACTTTTTATTATTTTTTCTATACAGTGGAACCGCCCTTATAAGACCTCATTTTGGATGATTTTTTAAGGTCTTATAAGGGAGGTTCCACTGTAATAATAAAAAGTATAAATTAAAAAACATCGCGGTAAAGGTAAAGATGTGCCACCCCCCCTGCATTTCTCGGTTAATTGTATTTTTCCGTGTTTGCCTTTCTTACCATACATAAAGCTGTATTTTAGGAACATTTTTAGCTAATTACCTTTTTGGAATACTAACCCTAACCCTAACCTTAACCCTAGTCCTAAACCTATCCCCCACTATGTGTACTGCAGTACACCGCGATTTGTCACAGTTGTGGTTCGTTGCGTTTTTCCCGTCTTATAGGGTGGGGGGTAGGGTTAGGGTTAGTACTCAAAAAAGGTTATTAGCTAAAAAAAATCCTAAAATACAGCTTTATGCATGGTAAGAAAGGCAATAACGGAAAAATACAATTAACCGAGAATTGACCTTTACCAACATCGCACTACATTTTTTCCCTTTTGCTCAAGTAGGACCATGAGAAGAGAGAGAGATAAAAGATAGATACATAACGAGAGAGGTGGGTGGGGGGGGGGGGGAGAAACAGAGAGAGAGTGAGAGAGAAAAAGAGATTTAGATAGAGCAAACGAAGAGAGAGAGTGAGGATAGAGAGATAGAGAGAGAGAGAGATACAGAGATGAGAGAGAGAGCGAGAAGAGATAGAGATAGGCTAACAGGAGAGATAACTAGGGTAATAGAGAGTTGGAGAGAGAGAGAGAGTGAGAGAGAAGAGAGAGAGAGAGAGAGAGAGAGAGAGAGAGGAGAGAGAGAGAGAGATACAGAGACGAGAGAGAGAGACAGAGAGAGAGAGAGCTATGAAGAGAGAGAGATCACTACGAGAGAGATAGAGAGAGAGAGGAGAGAGATAGATCTAGCGACTAGACATAGAGAGAGCAGATGAGAGCGAGAGAGATAGAGATAGATAAAGAGAGAGAGATAGAGAAAGAGAGCTATAGATACGCGAATCTAGCGCTCGAGAGCGTAGATACACATACTACAGCATGAAGCGAGAGAGAGACAAGCGAGCGGCGAGAGAGACGAGCGAGCGAGAGAGAGAGAGAAGATAGAGAGCGAAGAGAGGGAGAGAAGAGAGAAGAGAGAGAGAAGAGAGAGGAGAAGAGAGAAGAGAGAGATGAGGACCTGACCCCATGAAAGCTACATCAAATTCATAATTAAAAAAAACCGTATTTTCTTAAAATTAAGAAATTCAAACAAGGCGCTAAGATATGACCCAAATCAAATTACCATAGCATCGAAAGCATTGAAACATCTATAATCAAATATGCAGTCGCTGAAAATCTAAGGACAGCGTGGACATCTTGACCTTTACCAACAGATCGCACTACATTTTTTTTCCCTTTTTGCTCAAGTAGGACTTTTTGAAAAAGACCTTAAAAAATCATCCAAAACGAATGTACTGATCAGGGAGGGGTCTTTACAGAGAGGGGTTCCTAATTAGGGAGGGGGTCCTTATGTAGGGAGGGGGTCTTATAAGGGAGGGTTCTTATAAGGGAGGTAACGGAATTTTTAACGCTTACAAAGAAGGGCAATGTCTCAGAGAAGTAGGTCTTATGTGAAAGGAGGGAGTCTTACGAATGGGAAGTCTTATAACGGAGGTTCCACTGTATTTATACAAATGGCATGAATCGTGCTCAGAAAACTCTTGCACGCCTGTTTGTTTGGGGCATCCGATAGAGGACACGATCCAACAACATGGCGTGTCTGGTTCCGTGTTGTTGTTGTTGTTATTGTTATTCTTTAATTTAATGTATTTTCACCTAAGAGAGTGATCTTAGACAGAGAATCGGGTGTGTGTGTGTGTGTGTGTGACGTTGGTGCGTGTGCGTGTGCGTGTGCGTGGTGCGTGTGCGTGCGCGTGCGTGCGTGCGTGCGTGTGTGTGTGCTCTGTTTTTTTTTTGTGTGCGTGTGCGCGTGTGGTGTGTTGTGTGTGTGTGTGTGTGTGTGTGTGTGTTTGTGTAACGCGCGCGCGCGCGCGCGCGCGGCGCGCGCGCAGCGTGTGTGTGTGTGTGTGTGTGTACTAGGTATGTGCGTAAGTGTGTGCGTGCGTGCGTGCGTGTGCGTGTGTGGTGTACGTTTGTGAGGTGTGTGTGTGTGTGTGGTCTTTGTGTGTGGTGGTGTGTGTGGGTGTGTGTGTGTGTGAGAGAGAGAGAAGAGAGAGAGAGAGAGGGGGGGTGGTGTTGGGAGGGTAAAACAAACTCAATTCAATAATGGTTGCTATAAGATCTCCAGACTTAAGGGACAGCTACACGACCACTAAAATCGTACGACTGTGCGATAGCGATTCGATCATGTGGTCTCCAAGAACAAAAATGCGATTCGCTGCTTCGAGATCACGGTGATCGAATCGTATCGTACAGTCAGAGAGAGTTTTAGCTGAGACACGTGGACTGGACCCCTTTTTACAATTTGGGGTGAGAGGAATACGATTAACGAAAGATAAATACGAAAGACAGAAATAAGGAAGGCATTGGAAGAAAAAACAACAAACAGCAACACGAATACGTTGATGCATTTAAACCATTAAACGAGAGAGAGAGAACAATGAATAAATTTGTAGCGGAGGGAGGGAACCCAAAAGATAGAAATTGAAGAGAAAGAAGAGAGAGAGAGACAGGAGAACAGGAGTGTAGAAGGGGTTAGTGGAGGGTGGGGGTAGGAACGGAGAAACGAAACGAACGAACGAACAACTAAAAAAAAATTTGGGGGGGGAGGGAGAAAGCGAACTAAGCGCAAAGAAGTTTTTTTTTTTATCATTAGGCTTTTATCAAAATCAATGATAAAACGAGAACTAGAATTCGTATGGAAAACGTAGCAACACAATTGCGAAAGATATATTCATAAAATGAACATAAAATGGAGCATCATGCCAAGTGGAAGTGATTAAACTTAGAAGCCACCAAGAAAAAGGAGAAACAGACGGATAGAGGGAATTTGAAATAAAATGGAAATGTGAAGATAATTGCCTCTTAAAGTTTAAATTGGGGCAGTGGGTGGATGCCTCATACCTCCATTTGGGGGAGCTGGACGACCCCGCCCCTTCCGCGTGTCTCTCCCCGTGGGGATACCGGAGATCAGGGTCTTTTGTACAAATAGTTCCTCGCACCTTCTGGAAGTTATGTGCTTGTAGCTTCCTCTGATTTGTCACTCTCTTTGATTCTGCCTTTTCACTTTTTGCTTTCTATCATCAATCTTTTCTGAATTGTTGGTCCATTCCCCTGCTTTTTTTCCAAAAAAGATATTCCAAATAATTTGTTTCCTTTGAGCTCCTCCGAAATTGGAATTTGTTGGCTGTACGCAGCGGGGAGACCAAAAAAAAAACTGAAAAGCCGGACATATGTGTACCTTACCCATTATGGCCATATGTCCTCTAGAGAGACGACGGAAGAAGAAGAAGATGAAGAAGAAGAAAAGAAAAGAGAAGAAAGAAGAAAAAGAAGAAGAAGAAGAAGAAGGAGGAAGGAGAAGAAGAAGAAAGAGAGAGAAGAAGAAGAGAGAGCGACGAAGAAGAAGAAGAAGAAAAGGAAGAAAAAGACAGAAGAAGAAGAAGAAAGTAGAAGAAGAAGAAGAAGAATGAAGAAGAAAGAAGACGAAGAGAAGAAGAAAGAAGAAGAAGAAGGAAGAGAAGAAGAAGAAGAGGAAGAAGAAGAAGAGTAAGAAGAAGAAGAAGAAGGAGAAGAAGAAGAAGACAGAAGAGAGAAGAAAGAAGAAGAAGAAGGAGAAGAAGAAGGACGATGAAGAGAGAGGAGAAAGTGAACACTAATCACAGTCTTTGTGCAAAGCGCTCAGGCTGACACCCATGAACTAATAAACTGGAGAAAAAACAGTTTGCTGGACGTCTTCATAAAAGCAAACACGAACAAACGAACAAACGCACAGACCAAAAAACATACAAACTAGATCACCATAAATTGAGTTAACTTCGAGAGAGAGAGAGAAAAGAGAGACAGAAAAAAAGTTTGTAAAACTCTGAAGCATTTATTCCTTAACTTTGATTTGTTTTACTTTATATCACGTTTTTTTAAGACAGCGGAGACTGGATGAGTGTGGGGGGGGGGGGGTTGAGGGAGAGTGGGGGGGGTGTAGTGGGCAGGGGCAGGGTTGCAGAGGGGGGGCGGAGGAGGGGGGGGAACGAGAGAAACAGAGAGAGAGAGAGAGAGACAGAGAGAGAGAGAGACAGACAGAGATGAGAGAGACAGAGAGAGAGAGAGAGAGAAAGAAACAGAGAGAGATAGAGAGAGAGAGAGAGAGAGAGAGCGAGAGAGAGCGAGAGAGAGAGAGAGAGGGAGAGAGAGAGATAGAAGCATACTCGCCAATGATTTTATTGAGAACAATCAAAAGAGAGAGAGGACATAGAGATAGAGAGAGAGGCAGAGAGAGAGAAAAAGAGAGGGAGAGAGGGACAGATAGAGAGAGCAAGAGAGAGAAAGTGAGGACTAGAGAGAGAGAGAGAGATGAAAGAGAGAGGAGAAAGAGAGAAACAGAGAGAGAGAAACAGTGAGAGAGAGAGAGAGAGAGAGAGAGAGAGCAGAGAGAAGAGAGAGAGAGAGAGATGAAAGAGAGAGACACAGACAGAGATAGAGAGACAGAGAGAGTAGAGAGGAGAGAGAGAGAACCGAGAACGGAGAGATAAGAGAGAGAGAGAGAGAGAGAGAAGAGAGAGAGAGAGAGCGAGAGAGAGAGAGAAGAGAGAGACAGACATACTCGTCCCAATGAATTTTTATGTAAACAATGATTTGTTTTCCGTGCCATTTGTTTGTTTGCTGTTGTTGACTTACCCTGGCTTAAAGGACATCCGAGGGATCATCCCAACAGCCGAAGTATTTGAACACTAGGCACAAATGCACCAGCTAGGGATGACAGAAAATAACGTGTGTGACCGTTCTTTATTACCCCGCCCACACTCGACTTCGGAAGATTTTAGATTGATGATGTTTATGCTAGGAGCTTGTCCATGGCTTATAGACAATCCCTGCACAACCATGCAGAACAGAACATTACCTTTTGATGTAGCCTTGGTGTTCTACGCCTATGTTACCTGCATGTTCTGACACAGCCTCATGCCAAGACGTCTTCGTGTCATTTAATTCCAACTTATATTGAGTTTCAAATTGTTTCTTTGAATCAATGTCAAAGTATTTGGAATAAGAAATCGTTTGCGTGGGCACTATTGTTCATCTGCCTGTTTGATTTGTTTGTATGGTTATTGTTTTTTTCATTGCTTGATAACATTGTTATAATCAGATAGAGAGGACGGGGACAGCTAAGAAGAAAACAGAGAGAGGAGAGAGAGAAAGAGAGAGTAGCGAGAGAGACAGAGAGAAGAGAGAAAGAGAGAGAGAGAGAAGAGAGAGAGAGAGAGAGACAGAGAGAGACAGAGACAGAGAGAGAGAAACGGATATATAGAGAGAAACAGAGAGAGAGAGAAAAAGAGAGAGAAACATAGACAGAGAGAGAGAGAGAGAGATACGAGAGAGAGAGAGAGAGCAGAGAGAGAGGAGAGAGAGAGAAATTGAGAGAGAGAGAGAGAGAGAGAGAGAGAAAAAAGAGGAGAAAAAGAGAAGAGAGAAACAGTGAGAGAGAGAGAGAGAGTAGAGAGAGAGAGAGAGAGAGAGAGAGAAGAGAGAGAGAGCGAGAGAGGAGAGACAGACACAGATAGAGAGAGAGAGAGAGAAGAAACAGGAGAGAGGATCGAGCGAGAGAGAGGAGAGAGAGGAGATAGAGAGAGAACAGAGAGAGGAAGAGAGAGATAGATGAGATAGAGAGAGAGAGAGTGAGAAAAGAGGACGGAGATAGAGAAGAGAGAAGCGAGTAGAGAGAGAGAGAGAGGAGGAGAGAGAGAGTAAGAGAATGACGAGACAAAGTGAGAGAGGAGAGAAATGAGCATGAGAGAGAGACAAAAAAGAAGGATAAGAACTTTGAAAACTTAAACTTTATTTTTCCAAGGATATAGATTTTAGGCAAAGCGATAGAGACAAAATGAGAGAGAGAGAGCGAGGAGAGAGATAGCGAAGGAGAGAGGAGAGAGAGAAGAGAGAGAGAATAGATAGTAGACAGTAGATAGAGACAGACAGAGATAAGAGAGAGAGAGAGAGAGAGAGAGAGAGAGAGAGAGAGAGAGAGAGAGAGAGAGAGAGACTGACAGACAGACAGATATAGAGAGATAGGCACAGAGAGACAGTAAACAATTAAGTGCATAATTATCAGTAGAGTTGATAACTGGTTAAAAAATCTGAACCGGTTTTAAACCGGTTTTACCGAAGCGGGTTTTTTAACCAGTACTCGCATCACTAGTTTCACCTATGCAAACACATATTTATTTGTCAGAGTATTCACACACACGCACACGCTCGCACACACACACACACACACACACACACACACACACACCCACTGCACGCACGCACACGCACGCACGCACGCAACGCACGCACGCACGCACGCACGCACGCACACGCACGCACGCAACACGCACGCACACGCACACGACACACACACACACACACACACACACACACCACACACACACACACACACACACAATAAAGAAACATATGACTTATGACACACACACACTCAACTCAACACTCAGTCAAAATCAAAGCCAAACACCACCACAAACTAGAAACAGCTACTCTTGGTTTACAAACACCCAATCTGCGCTGAGAATCAGTGTTGTTTTTCGAAAAGAATGCGTTATTCTAAGAAAAAACTTACTTTCAGTTTGCAGTTAAAAAACCGGTTAACAGCAACTCGAACCGGTTTTTCGAACCGCGAAAGTTTAGCACCGGTTTTTCGGTTCAAACCGGTTTTCCAACCCACCTCTAATTATCAGCTTTCCAAATGTTACTCTCCCTCTATAATGATTAGCACGCGAATAAAATTAAAAAAAAGACCCTAAGGAGAGAAAATGGTCGAATAATTGCAGAGGCTGAACCTGGAAACCTGTCAGGTTGCGTGCTGTTTCTGGCTTCTGCCTTAATCACAGTGGACATTGTCCGGAATGTTTGGCTACATTTTCCATCAACAGTATTTTGTGTGTGGTTCAAATTGCACTGATTGATGATTGATGAAAGGACTCTTTTTTTGGTTTTTTTTTTGGGTGGGTGGGTGGGTGCGATTGCATGATCATTTCGTCCCATCTCGCGCCCACTTTCTTCAAAAGTCCTACTTGAGCAAAAAGGAAAAAAAGTAGTGCGATGTTTTTAAATTTATACTTTTTATTATTTTTTCTATACAGTGGAACCCGCCCTTATAAGACCTCATTTTGGATAAAAAATTTTCCTAAAATACAGCTTTATGTATGGTAAAGAAAGGCAAATAACGGAAAAATACAATTAACCGAGAAATGGGGGGGGGGGGGCACATCTTGACCTTTACCACTTTGCTCAAGTAGGACTTTTGAAAAAGACCTTAAAAAATCATCCAAAATGAGGTCTTATAAGGGAGGGGTCTTTATTAAGGGAGGTGATTGTAATACTTTCAAAGGACCATGTTTCAGAGAAGTAGGTCTTATGTGGGAGGGAGTCTTATAATGGGAAGTCTTATAACGGAGGTTCCACTGTATTATACAAATGGCATGAATCGTGCTAAGAAAACTCTTGCACGCCTGTTTGGGGCATCCGACAGAGGACACGATCCAACAACATGGCGTGTCTGGTTCCGTGTTGTTGTTATTGTTATTCTTTAATTTAATGTCTTTTCACTAAAAGTGATATTAAAACAAGAAAGGGGTGTGTGTGTGTGTGCGTGTGTGTGTGTGTGTGTGTGTGCGTGCGTGTGTGTGTGTGCAGTGCGTGCGTGCGTGCGTGCGTGCGTGCGTGCGTGCGTGCGTGCGTGCGTGCGTGCGTGCGTGCGTCGCGTGCGTGTGTGTGTGTAAAGTGTGTGTGTGTGTATGTGTGTGCATGAGAGAACACACAATTGAACACAATTTTAATGTTTCAGGCCTCCGGCCTATAACATAGGAGGTGCGGTGCACACAATAAACGAAATGACAATAAATGTATAATAATTAATATACTAATAAAATCAATCATAAATGTTGCTGATTACATCTGAGGCAAGAGTTTTTCTCTTTTCCTCAGTGCATAGTAGATGTGTGTGCATAGAGAGAGAGAGAGAGAGAGAGAGAGAGAGAGAGAGAGAGAGAGAGAGAGAGAGAGAGAGAGAGAGAGAGAGAGAGAGAGAGAGAGAGAGAGAGAGAGAGAGAGAGAGAGAGAGAGAGAGAGAGAGAGAGAGAGAGAGAGAGAGAGAGAGAGAGAGAGAGAGAGAGAGAGAGAGAGAGAGAGAGGAGAGAGGAGAGTAGAGAGAGAGAGAGAACACTGAACACTGGACACTGAATGGCTTAATGAATAGGCCTTAGGCCCATGTCATGGTGGGCGGTTACAAAAACAAACAAAAATTTCAAGGGCATTGCAATGCATGAATAAATTCATACACATGTAATTCACACACGCACACAATCGTCGCGCGCGCGCGCACGCACGCACACACATACATACTCGCACACACATATACATTCATACATACGCACGCACGCTCGTTTACACGCATAATTGTTTTTTTTAAAAGATAAAAAAAAAAGTACAAATTATTTTTGAACAAATTAGCAATTTTGACAGGAAACATCTATCATGATTCATTATTAAGTATGTCACGTAATTTAAATGCCCCTGGGAGAGAGAGAGAGAGAGAGAGAGAGAGAGAGGAGAGAGAGAGAGAGAGAGAGAGAGAGAGAGAGAGAGATAGAGAGAGAGAGAGAGAGAGAGATGAGAGAGAGAGAGAGAGAGAGAGAGAGAGAGAGAGAGAGAGTGTGTGTGTGTGTGTGTGTGTGTGTGTGTGTGTATGCGTGCGTTGCATGCGTGCGTGCGTGTGTACGTGTGCGCGTGCGCGCGTGTGTCAGTCTCTTTGTATCAGTCCACTGAAGTTCTTGCTCGACAAGATCGAGCAGAGATCGCCATTAGATATGGCCTATTATGTCTTTCACCGACGGTCAGGGCAGGGGTCCGGCCCAGTGTTCCAACGGTCAGTGGGGCCTGTCCATGCTATGTCCTGGTGACCAACAATCAGCCCTATGACTGACTGATGGTTGGTGGTGGTCAACAGTCGTCCGTATCGCTAGAACACAGACTTACACAACGTATGGGAATATGTCCAGACTCGATAAACTTAGCTATCAATTTGGTTATGCCAGGCAGCTGGGTTTCTGTCTGCTCTTACCGACTTTCAACTGCCGTGGGATTTTTACGTACGTAAAGCGCACGGGTCAGACTAGCTTTAAGCAAAGACTGTACCTTTGCTTTAAGTCCCCATCCGAAGGACTCGACGTTCAGTTCGATTTTCCGGTCGAACTTGTAGGACTAGGCCAGGAATGGAACCCGGGGCACTCGCGCTGCAGTCACGCATTGAATGTGGCAGGCAAACGTCTTAACTAGAGCGTGAAAACGCCAGATCAACCAGCCGCGCGGCAGCATTTTCGGGTCCAGTGACCTTGACCTTTGACCAATGACCTTCATTTTCCATCTGGGCCTAGATATTCTAGCTACCTATCCGAGTGAGAGCCGAGCAGTGAGACAAGTAAAGACAAGTAAAGGGAAGTAACAATGCGCTGTTGTGGCTGGTTGCTAAACAAGATTTGCTTCCCTTGAACCATTGTCTTGCAAACACAAAAATGGCTCCAATGACCTTGTTCTTTGACCGATGACCTTCATCTTCGACATTGGCCTAGATATCCTAACTACCTATATGCACGTAAAATGTGAGGGTCCTCTTCTTATTATTATTATTATTATTCTCCTTCTTCTTCTTCTTTTTCTTCTTTGTTCGCTCAGTACAGTTTTCCTGTCATATGAGCGTAGATGCGAATCATGCTGCCATTATGCGCCTAACTAGGAAATAGTTAGGCCCAGCATGTCCCGACTTCAGCTGAAGAAATGCCATAACTCCAGAAGGTGGGGGACATTTGTACAAAAGATACCTCCGTATCCCCACGGGGGGGGGGGGTGGGGGGGGGGTATGGGGGGGGGGCGTGGCGGCTATTTTCCTCTCTGTCACCTTCCTCCCTGATGTGGCTTGGGCACCTTGGCGGAAGATGACC